>CM036243.1:22312402-22542402 GCA_020698575.1 Bostrychus sinensis
CGATGTGTCTTGTAGGCTCCTTATGTAGTTTTGTCAGCTAGTAGAGAAAGCTTCTGCCCCTCATTGTTTAACGCCTTCTTCAGTACTGCGTCCATGGTGTGGAATAAGGTGTATGCTCCGTCGTCCCAATTCATGGTCCTCAATGCACATTTATAGACCTCGATGGCCTCCCTGATCCAGTAGTGATACTTGTTACTTCATCAAGTGACACCTCTGACGAAGACTGAGTAAAACACTTCTGTCTGATGAAAAGAAACTTTTAAACAGTTAAAATATCAAGAAGACAATATAAACCTTTACGGAAGGAAAAAGCAATAAATCATGTTTGCATATCGACAGTGATATGCTGCTCAACACTTAAGTCCATAATTATACACCAAAAGGCATTTTTCTGTTGAAAACAGTCAGTTGGATTTCTTGTGGTGGATGTATAGATTTCTTGTGTTGGATGTATAGTTACAAAGTCATAAAATAGAGAAAAATACTGGGAGTCTGGATTAAAAAAAAAAATACTACAAAATAAGTAGAAGGGCATTGCCTGTTATAGATACGCAAAATATTTTTACTGGGGGGTGTTGAAAGGCTTTATCATCAATGTTCACAATAGAGTCTTTATGCTGTAACTTAAGCAACATCCTCATAAATTGTTAGTGATTTCTTTGTGTGAGCACACCTTAGGAATGTATGACCTTAATGTGGAGATACATATTGTCTTAAACACTCCTGTAAAGTGTCCAGGGTGGCATGAAGATTTGGATGTATCCAGTCATCGAGTAGTGCTGCCGGACACAGAGCTGCTCCCGGAGCTGGAGCCACTAGAGCCGCGGTCTTCATAGATGGAAATCTCTATCTGTTGAGAGCAGTTAAGGCCCAAGCATTCGTTCTGACAGAGAAGATAAATGCTAATGTTTCTGTATGCTGTAAGGATACAACGCGCATTCCTCTTTCAATGGGATCAGTGATGAGCAGGCCTCTGGGAGCATAAATCTTCTCATTCTGCTCCTGGATGTACTTGGCAATCTTCTTCAGCACCTGGCACACATAGGAGAAGAAAAGTGAATGTGTGATTTTAATTTATTAGCAAAGACAGTGATATATATTTAGTAACAGCAGAGGTCATGGGTCTGACCTTCTCGTAGCGCGTCTCCATGCAGAGAAAGATCAAGTAGGCTGTAGCGCAGGCCAAACACCCCTCCAGGTAGGACTGGCCCCCGATCTTCTCTGCCTCTGCATAGTAGTTATTCATTGTCTTCACAGTGTCCTCAAAGAGTGACCGCTCAATCTACAGACATGGGACAGACACATTTATGTGAATGCAGTGGTGTGTGACAAATCATGAAAAACACAGTCCCCCTTTAAAGGGGGACACAACACATCAAATTTAACACTGCTTGGCTATCATAATTTATGGCTGAAGTAAAAATACACAAAAGTGGGAGAACATCAGACAGTGAAATAGGGTCCATATGATATGGGGTGGGTGGCTATCCTTTAGTACAGCGGTTGTTGGTATCTGTGCTGTATGCTGGTAATATTCCTGTATTGGTTAGTATTAAGAACAAAGATTACAGAGTTGAATTTTAGACAACACACCACAAAGACAAACAGGGTTCAGTCATAACATTATTTTAAGGCTAAACCCATATCATAATCTGTCACTTATGTTTTATTTCTCTGTAAACTCCCATGGTAATCTTTATTTGCCTCACTTTTCCTATAAGAATAATGATACAATAAAACCTTTCATTAAAACATCTTGCATAGGCCTGATATACTGTGATTAATAAAAGGTATGACAGCTGACAACAGCTGAAGCAGTTTTATTACCCTGGTCTCCAGCTCAGAGGGGAACTTAGTCTGAAACTTGCAGGTGGTCCCTTCGCTGTAGTCTCTCTGGATGAAGACTTTGTTGGCCAATGACGCGCTGTGCCTCAACTCCTGCAGGTTGTGGAACTAAGCACAAATAACAACAGTATGAGACTGACACAGTATTCGTGTAATGAGACCCCAGAGAGGCGCAAAGCTACATTCTGATGCGCCTGGTACTTGTTATGTGTGCAAACAACAGCTGATGTTGACGGTTTTTAAAGTGCATGACTGTGATAGAGTAGGCAAAATGCGATCGATCAGCCTTTTGGAGCAGCTCCCAGCTTTGGACATACTATCTTTCGCACACACCTCTATTGTCTCCCTTACTTCTATGGTCTCAAAGGAGTACCAACATTTTACTACACCCCACAACAAATCAATGTGGCGGAACAAGTAGCGAAGTGATCGGCAACATTTAACGTCAAAATGCTCATTGTGAATGGGACTGGGAGCTGGTTCTGTCCGTGGTGCTGAACGCTTACGTCTTCCTTTTATGTTGTAGCGTGTTTGTGTGGTCAGTGCTTTTACGGTGAACTGTCACCGGATTAACTGGGCGTCTCGTCACACAAAACGATCTGCCTTTACCAAAACGCAGAGATTTACGGGTTTTTTTGTTTGTTTTTTTCTCCTTTTGTGCCTCCTTTGTCAATTAGTTTAGGTGAAATTTCATGCGTCTTGCTCTGAGCTTCAAAGGCAGGATGCACTCCCAGGGGAATACAGTAATAATGTAGGACATAGTCGCCCTAATTCAGAAGAGCCGCAGATGAATCAGTGACGCGCACATCTACTGTATTTGTTCCCCGCTGACGAGTAAACCATCCGCCCTCGATTTGAACATTGGTCAAATACAGGTTTAATGTGCGTAATACCAAACCCGTCAGCACACACATCCTACAGTTAAATGGGCACAAAATAAAACAGGAAAGAGGTCTGTCTTACCTCTGTCGCCATGTTGCCATCCGTGTCCGCGAGAAGAGTCCTTGCACGCGCTGAAATCGCTTTAGTGGGACAGAGCCGGGAGGCGGGACCAACGAAGCTACACCACACACCCCACATGCAAGTTACTAAATCCGGCGTCGTGTATGGTTCAGCAGTTTAAAAGACACATTACAGTTTAGGCGCATACTCATTTGTCTTAAGGTGTTTTGATTTGCTGAACATCTAGCGCTGTGATGGATGAAAGATAAAAAAGTGTCTTTTAATCAAATTATAGTTTATTGTTTATTATTGAATAGGCATAGCCTAGTTAAAACACAAACCAGTGGCAATATACACAGAAATAATAGGTCAAATGACTTGTACTTGTCTGAATTTTAAATTAAATATATTAGCTATGTAGTAGAACATTTAAAGACTTTACACACAATTACAACAAAAGCAGAGCATACAATTACAATCATCTGTCTCTGAATCATGGTAAAATGTCCTCCACGATTCATGTTTAAAATTACATCAGCATCTTTTCTTAAAGTCCGGCTTTTAAGAACATGATGCCTGTTTTAAGTGGCAAGTAAATAACCAGTGAGAAATGTAGCATCCCCTTGTGCTTTTATACTCCATAAACATATAAAATGATGGGTAAAGACAAAAATAGTTTAACTAAAAATCAATGCCATAACCACAAAATCGCTCTCCAGCAAACCATTCAGAAATAACCATCTGGCCACGAAATATACATTTATGAAAGATAATCAGTCATGTCACTCATAGCTGTATCTTTATCCTCTCAGGCAGGTGAGATAAGCTAATGCAAATACTGCACTGTTGCACTGAACAGCAAACTCGTTGGCCTTTGCTCTTACTTTATGAGACCCTAATTTGTATCTGTATACTATAATCTTTCTCCAATAATGTTTCGCAAGTTTCACATTCATTCATTCATCTAATTTTAGGAGTTGAAGGAGTCCTAGTCCCTATGGGCCTTAGGTGGGTTACACACTGGATGTCTTTGGATGGTAGAAGAAAGCTGGAGTATCCACAGAGAACTCTGTTATAATGGCAATAATTACCTAGACCAGCTGGTGAAGATGAGTTACTGAACATGGCTGTTCCATCTAGACAAACTGGGAACAACTGGAAATTAAGCAACTTTTTTGTCCATTTACCTATCATTTTCCTGAATTAAAAACCTTTTAAAATAATATCTAGAGACAATTGTACTGTTACATTGCTGCACAGGGAATTTTTAGAATAAAAACTGAAGAGGATCCTACATGAAGAGAAAAACATTTAAAAGCTAAATCGCTGACATTTTAAAACCATACACCACAATCCCAGCTCTTGCGTATATACCTTTGTAATACAGACCTCTGCACAGCAAAGGGGAAACTAATCAGGAAAACAAATTCAAATTTCAGTAGTAGGTCCATTCAATTTTGCTTATTTAAACATAACAACACACTACCATACCAAAAGCAACATAAATAGTAAAAAAGTGCAACTAAAAGAGGCAAAGGGAGTATGATATTGGAGGTATGTCAACAGAAATGCCTTCAATAACTTGTCTCAGGTGTAAAGCATAGGTACACAGTGAATGACTTGCCACTGACCACTGGGTGAGAAGACCTACAAGCCATGTCACTGTAACTTGATGAGTGAAGAATTACAGGCAGCGCAGACAAACACAGTCTCTCTTTGGGCCTCTGGAGCTAGAGAGAAGATATAATTATACATGAGGAGGACATGACACCTACTGTTAAGTTAGGAAGTCAAATGCTCAACTCACCAGTCGCCCCCATAAAAGATCTCAGCACCTTAAATGAACAGCACCGCGAGCAGAAGCTGTTGCCGCAGTTACTGCAATTTCTCTGCAGCGAGAAGAGCCATATAGTCAAACAAGGGTTTCAAGAATGAGGCCAATAAAGTAGAAACACATTTTTAAATTTTTATTCTTTAATCTCACCCTTTTCTTCAGCACTGAGAACACAGCATTACAGCTTGAACAATTTCCTTTTGATAAATGTACAAAAAGCATTAGTTATTAAGTGTAATTGATCAACAACTCTTATTGTAAGATGAAAGTCAGTAGATTGAGAGTGCTAACCTGTGCTGGTTGTAGGGTAGCGTTTGCGCAGTCTTTCCGTCAGTTTTGACACTTTACTGCGTATGGGTTCATTGCGACTCAAAAGACCATTTTCAGAAATGGTGTCAAACTCTGGTGCACCGAGACCACTGTCGTCATCCTCCTGTGTGAAAGAGGACAAAGAAGATGATTTTAAATATAGTACCAGATTATCAATGTTATGTCTAAGAGTGCTCCGATCAGGATTTTTGAGGCCGATCACTGATCAGCCTTTGCTGTGATCGGCCGATACCGATCATGGCCAAAACCGATCACGTGGTCTTCAATGTAGTAATGTAATGTATGCAGGCTATTATTAGTTCCACTTGAAAAATACTGTAGCCTTTGTAAATGTAAAAGTATGTCTGACAGTGTCTGTGTGGCTTTGTTTGAATGCTCCGCTGATGTTCTTAATCAGCCAAACCAGGTTGAAACACAGTGGACTAAAGAGCAGACAGCTCCTGCAGCCAGTTTTTACAACGTCTGAACGAAGAAAACTTGCACAAGAGAGCAGAGAAGACAACGATGAAAGGTGCTCTTCCCAGACACACTGACTGCCTTTTTACTTTCTCTTTCCATTAGCAGCCATTTGGTGCAGTTTAAGCCACAAAACGCAGTTTTCTCCGCGTAACAAGACACAGGCAGACTCTGAACTTTCTTAATGCTTTTAACGTAAATGTTTACGGGTTAGCTGTAGCTCTATTTGCGTTGGCGTTTGCAAATACAGGCACTGCTGCGCCTTGGTTCTGTCCCGTGCGCGGGGACAAAACGGGGACATAAAGCAGCAGCTCCAGGGCAGGTTTGTGTTGGTTATAACCAGGGCTGAAAGTAAGCCGGTACGGCCTGGTACTACGTACCGGCATAAGATTTAGAGGGGGTACGCAGTACCTGGTAGAAAGAGATCAGCTGTCGGTCTTTGCAGCTTTAACACACATTAGAAAGCAACTGCAGACCGCGGACGCTTTTATGAGGAAAAAAAAATCTCTGACGCTAAAGCATGTGAACCAGGCAGTGCTTTCTCTCATCATATATGTGTCTGGGTGGTTTTTAGTGGCTTATGATCGCTCCGTGATGTGATTTAATGCACAGAATGTCACTCTCCCCTCTCATCATTCACTGATTGTCTCGCTTCCTTAAACAAACGCATTGAGCATGCGCGTCTTAAGCCCAAAGCACACCTGGAGCGCCGCCTCAGATTACACCAAACACTTGAGAAGGTTTTAATCAGTGGTCCTCAACCCGGCGATCGTGATCTACCGCCGATCGTAAAAGCAGTGCGGGTAGATCGCGGAGCCATGTCTTTCCAAATAAAGTCATTTGCCTATGGCATTTGAACGCCCCGCAGATGGATCAGTCTGAGATTCTTTCTAAAACACGAGACACCGCGGAAGCGCGAGGAAACCGCACGAGCTACGAACTAAACAGAATACAAGCAACTTAATAACAATCAGAGTTCTGGCCGCTTTCACTTCAGTTCTGTTGTGGAGGCTGCGGGCGGCTCGCGCTCCGCGGCCTCTGAACACTGCCATGGAGCTCACTAACCCGGAAGGGGGGGGGGGGGTAACCTGGTAAGCTTTTTGTCATAATAACCTTAATATTATTTAAGCAATTAAATTAAATTTGTCATTTATTCTTAAAAGTGAGTGAGATCGGGAAAGGCACGGGTCCGTGTACCTGCTGGCCTTTCATTTTCACGTTTCCCAATAAGAAAACAAAAAACGGAAACAAGCCCTTATCCAATTACTATTTTATATTAGGCTACAATACATCAAAACTCAAAAAACAAAAAAACAAAGACCCTGAGTGCTGTATTTTTCATTTTTTCCGATTTGTTTGACCTCAAAGTGTGCTTCGGGAAAACACGGCCTTGCTCACTGTCAGCTGTTTCAGGGCAGTGCTCGGGCGGTCTGCTCCTGTCACAGCTGCAGACGGGTGAGGGGCCGGGGCGTGTGCCTCAGTGATCTGCTCCACTGCTACTGTCCTGTCTGCCTTTTAGACCGAGAAGCATTTAGCCAGTTGCACACTTTGCTCCTTCAAACCTTTTACATGGGCTAGTTTTGGATTTGTTCTTAAGAGCAAGTAGTGGCCACGCAGTTGTTGCGCGGTGCGCCACAGCCCACAGATCCCTCTGCACAGTGCGCTAGTGTTACCTCGGCATCCGCGAAGGCTACGCGTAAGAAAAATCATCTTTCGTTTGCATTAAATCTGCTGTGTGTCCTGGCGCTCACCGCTTTTAAGGACAGTGCTCCCATCACAGCTGCAGACAGGTGAGGGGCGTGCGCTGCTCCACTGACTACTGTCCTGTCTACTCTCAGACGGGACATGCTATTGCTATAGCAACTTGCACGCTTTTCACACAGTATCCTTTCATGTGGGCTAGTCTTTGGACTTGTTTTAGAGTATGACCATAGTGCAACGTGATCTCTGTCTCTGAGTTGTCACTATGTCCCCATATATGTCTATTGCTGATGTGACATATGAGGCGTGCCATTTAGGATCAGAAAGTGATTCAAATGAGAGACGCAAAAAGTGAAAAATGCGTTGAGATGGCAGCAAAATGGCACCAAATCTGGCGTGCTATTTACACGCACTGTCGTGCTTTTCCGTTGTGCTAAAAAGGGGAAAAAAAGATGTAAACTGTATACTGTATACTGTTCTCCTGTATGTCAGCCGCGCCTGGCTGAAAGAGCGGCCCATTGTCTTTTGAGACGAAGCCGGAGAACATTAAAACGCTTCAATAGCTCAGCAACAACAGGGCTTTAAACAGCGTTGGTAAATTACAATATTTATAACTAATGAAGAGAACGCAATTCATCAAAATGTATAATAAAATATAATGTATTTTTGGAGTTGCAGTTACAACGTCCCCAACAGTTGGGGGTGCTGGAGTCAAATTTGGGGGTGCTGCAGCCCCCCAGCATCTGAAATCCTTCCAGCTCCATGGTTATAACCCAGGCTTAACTTACAAACACTGCTAGAATAATGCTGTTTAATCAAACCGGAGTTGCAGGACAGTAAATGTGAGAGCCTCGCGTGCTTCTTGTAATTTGATCGGCCATTCTGATTGGTCCATTTTACCGATCACCGATCACTCTATTTTTAGCTATGATCGGCCGATCGATTGGAGCACCCTTAGTTGTGTCCTATGAAGGCAAACTATATTACATCTCGTAGGGCTTATTAGCAAATAATACATTAACAAAAAACACAGAAGTAGTAACATGTCATTAAGCCAGATGAGAAAGAAAACCGTAACCAACTATTTACAGAAGTACAAATGCATATAAAATGTACTGGTGACATTAGTCCCTTCTGGACTCACAGTTTGAGTACAAAGGAGACCGAGGCCACAAAAATGTATGGTAAATTTTTTTGTGCCACTTTGAAATGCTTAACTATACTTGGCGAGTATTTAATAATGTAAGTTTGTACTGGATGGATCCCTATAAATATCCAAAAACATTTACCTAAATATGCAAAGTTTTCTTTATTGAAATAATAATTACTGAATATTATATAAGTTACCCAATGTTTAATTATGAAAAAAATTGATTTATAAAATGTTAAAAATGCAAAATAAATAGTTATAAAATTAAGAGAGAAATTAAATGAACAAAGTTGTTTGGTCAAGTATTAATTTAGGACTTGGGCATGTATTGTTTGAACAGGAGGCTGGGGATGATACTTACCAACAGGACCAATGGTGTTTCCTTAATGGACAGCAGAACACATAAGCACAGTATTATATTTAATTTTATGGACATCCAAGACACAGAAACCAGCCCATGAGCATGCGTCACAGAGCAAGGCTGAAGATACTGTTACAATACATGGCGTATGCATGTATCATCATAATGCATTAATTGTTCTAATCTATTCTTTACTAAATACTAAAACTCAGCATACAGGCTGGTAACAGACACTTACCTGCAAAGATACTGAACTTTCCTATTTTCAGAGGATGGCAGAATTAAAAAAACAAAAACAAAAATACCATGAAGATTTAAGTAAGGAATGTATACCATAAAATGTTCACTGACATATAAAAAATAGACGTTAGTGTTTCTTTATCATGTGGATGTTTTCATTTTGTACATGACGTTATAGTTATTGTCTAAAAATCTAAAAGTTTTCAGAGGTGTACAGAAAAGTGTATAGATTGTTCTCTACCTCAATAGCATCTTTAAAGTCATCATCGGGCTCCGCCTCTTCTGCTTCCTCCACACTTCCTGGAGACAAATCCTGCATTAAAAAGACACACATCACATTTCATGTTAGATCACATCTGCACATAAATAAAATCACTTAAAAGAAGCTTCAGGGGAGAAACAAAGCTATGCAAGGATTTACAATGTGGTACAGGATTGATGCAATCTGAGCCTGGGATCAAGAGTGTAAGAGGCTTAGTGCTATGGTTAGTTTAACATTTACTAAATACATTGTTCACATGCAGCATATGGTTACCTCCACACTGGTTGGTGTGGGCGTTCTTTCCATCAGATTAGTCTGGTCTTGTTCCTCACACACCCCCTCTGAGGACCGGGATGGGCCCACATGAAAGAGGTTTTTCAAGTTCATCAAAACTGTAAAGCATAAGGAACAGTTTTATTCATTGAAAATAATCATGTAGTGTTAAGCAGGAAAACTGAATACATTACAGTTTTACAGTTTTATTGTATATAATAACAAAAAGCTAACCTCTACAGAAGTCATTGTTCCACAGGAAGATGGCACTGTTGACACATGCAAACACGCAACCCAGAGGAGTGACATACAGCAAACAAACCACTATCAAAAGCCCACCATAAAATCTGGAAAAGGTAATAGACAGAGAACAATAAATGAATTGCCTATTAGTTTTAGTTTTAATACTCTTAAGGCTTAATGGTTGGTGTTAAAGTGTTTGCAAAGAAACCTTGATGAAGTAGTATGATTATCCCAATACAGGACTTTGTAAACCGCCTCTGCAGACTGACAGGCTGATGACAACAGGTCATCTAGGTGCTTTAACCTGAGAACAAGTAAACAATAATCAAATGCAGAAGGAGCAAATATTCATTTTACAGTCCCCACACAAATTTGTTGAGACAGAATTGTGTGCATATGTTCTGTAAAAACATAAATAGACTTTATTTTTTTTATCAACTCATCTTTACTATTACAGCACTATAATATTGACAGTGACAGCCAAAGCAAGCTCTAGATTCTATATTTTTATAACAATATGCATGCATTTGTAGGTGCAGCTAAATTGTTCATAATGAATTATACTGACAGTGAATGGGTTGCCTGTCAGTGTATCTGTCTTAAGTGTTATGACTTAGCTCTAAGGTATGTGATTTAATTGGCCATTATGAATTAGTGGTAGTCGATTAATGAGTACGTAATTTTATCCCAACACACGCGCACACACGCGTGCGCATGCACACACCCACCCACACCCACCCACACCCACAGCAAGTTTCTTACAGGTCTTTGACTTCCATCATGGCCTCCTGTTTTGTAATGTGCACATTGTGCAGGTCTCTGCGGTGCACCGCGTGGTAGCGCCTCCTCTGAATCTCAGCCTCTGAGGCTCTGCCCATGCACCTGTCCTGCAGGTAACCAAGGGCAGCTGGCAATGACACAGCCACCACGCCTACTGAGAACCAACCCACTGTAAACAGATGAAGACATAAGCAAGACTAGTGAAATTATCAATAAGCCTTTTAAAAATCAAAATAAACAAATAACAAAAATGAACAAAATAAAACAAAATATTAGTCATGGGTCTTACCTTCATTTACAGTACAGAAGAAAACATTGAGAAATATGCAGACAAAAAGAGAGCACAGGGGCATCCTCCATCTAAAAACAAGTCATATGATTTTGTGTCAATGTAAAGAAAGCTTCAGCTACAAATGTAAAAACTTTTACATGTTATTTGACACTCAAACCACATACACACCCAAGTAGGAAGCGAGTCAGCTCCACTGCATCTGCAACAGGCTCCAGAAACAACACTATTCTCTTGTAGGACACAACCATGTTGAGAAGGTCAAAGTTAGGGGTGCAGCGTGGGCTCCCCAACTCCGATGGATCAGGAGACCCAGCAGTTTCTTTGGATAATGAATGGACCAACTCTCCCCGGTCTGTGGGACCCTGTGAAATCTCCTGGGACACTCCTGAGCTGTGCATTTTCGTTTCTGTATGAGAAAAGAAAGAAAAAAACAAAACAAAACAAAAGGAACAAAATGAACTAAACACTGAATACCAAAAAACATAAAAAGAAATGTAGAAAAAGGTTTCTACAAGTAAAAAAAAAAAAAATTGAAAAAGTTGTCTACTGTCTAATTTTCTGACAAAAGTAATCACTTACTCATTGTTCCCTATAATTTGGGGGAGGACATGACCCTTCATTATCATACATGTCCCGGGTCGCGGGACATGTAAACATGATCATTTAAAAATATGCATATATGCAAATTGTGCAAGGACTGCTCATTTTCAGAAGCTGACAATTTAACCGTTTATATTTTAGTACAAGGTTTTATGCATATTTCATATACTTAACAGGAAATGCTTGTTATAAGACCATTACAATAAGATTCCTGATCGTGTTTGTTCATTTAACAAAACATCACAATGCAGCCCTTGCATACCTTTGTCTAAAGTTTACATTATGGTACCACAGCACTAGTCATGTAAACCTGGTTTAATATATCTCTTATTGTGCGTAAACAATACAAACTGGGCGTAGACTGGAAAAACAGTCAAAGCCATCAGAAAAAAATCACTTAGGCATCTGTGCTGTTTTAGAGTAAATATTGATTCGGGAACTGTTTTGAATGCTGTGGTGAACCATTAGTCTCTGAAGTAGTCTTTGAGGTGATGGGAAAGTGTGACCACTCAAAAATAAAAATAACCTAAGCACACAGCCTTTTTATTGTCAAATTTTCCTGGTATTAACATAGCTCTGACTTACCCCGAGCTGGGAGGACAGCAGCAGCCAGTTTACGAAGCAGCTGCGAAGAGGCTCAGGCCAAATACAAGAGTCCCGAGGAGACAGACTGCCGAAAGGAAGAGCAGCCTCCTGTTTTAACCCAGTTTAACATGACCGCAAACACACTGTAAACCGCACAAAAACTAATCCAGGAGACCAACCGCCTGGATATTTTAGGATAATAACTTTTAACTGCGCCAAAAGACCAAAGCTATCCGAGTTAGCTTCGTCAGCTTTGTTTTCTCACAGCTCCACTTCCTTCTTTAATCCAGGCGGTCTAATCGAGAGCAGAGAGGGGAAGGATGTACGTGAGTTGCCAGATCTGATTCACAGTCTCCCGAGTCTAACAACGATTATCCAAAAACTAAAGCTTCTATACAGGCTCTGCTAAACCCATTTGGCTCATTCAAACCAAATTAAATACAGCATCAAAGTAAAACGTATTCTCACAGTATACCCCAGACAAACAATAATTTTTAGGTACCTTTTTAATTCCCAGCTTAAAATGTCATTTCAGACGACACATGTCAATACTTTTAATGGCATAGAGACTTGCAGGGTGTGTTGTTTATTAAAGACAAATGTAAACAAATAGGATAACTTGACTTAAATTGACAATACTGTCACAATGTGCTGAGTGTTCAACTGGCTCTGATGCTGATTAACTTCTCCTGCACAGGACACCCAGAGTGTGTCTTTTTTTTCCCCACACAACTTAAATAATTGTCTGAAAAATTCATACAAGCCAGAAGCAGGTGGTCAGCACTGATTACTTGTATAGTCATTGCTTCACAGCTGCAGTTATTTGTTGTGTGAACGCTGGTGAAATTTCAGTCCACCACAGTTTCTGAAGGATTTTCCACAATGCCCACATACATAAGGTTTCTCCCCAGTGTGGATACGGAAGTGGCGGGTTAGAGCCCCGGAGTGTCTGAAACACGTTGAGCAGACTGAACACTTGTATGGCCTTTCCCCTGTATGTATGCGGAGATGCGTCTTGAGATTTTCCATGCGGTTGAATTCTCGGTTGCACTCCGTACAACGAAATGGGCTGCAACCTGGAGGGTAGAGCTGTAGTTTTGGCCTTTTGCCTCCTGCTACTGGCACAAAATGGCGTTGGCTGAGCTTCTGCTGGCACTGACCATAGTGCCGCCGTAGCAAGCTGGGCAAAGGGAAAGTCTGACCACACAACTTGCAGGCGTGAAGACTGGACGTGGTGTGACCCTGGTTACGTCGGACATGACCTCCATAAATCTGAGTAGAAGGTTCTCGGATTGGAACTTGATCAGTCATTTGGGCGGTGACTGGAAAGTCTATGCTGACGGATGAAGAGTCCAAGGCAGGCTCTAGACTGAAGTTGATATTTGGAGGATGACCTAGAGAAGAGAATAATAAACAATGATACTTTAAATGCCACTAATTACTTATTTACACTTTTAATTCTTACCCTGTGCCTGACTGATGCATGAAAGAGAGGTATTTTGTTCTTCATTTTGAAAATCTGACACTCCTGGCATCCAGTCTTCTATTATTTCAGACTGAAGCTGGGATATTGCCTCTTCTTTAAATGAGTCTACCAAGCAGTTCGAAGCATCTATGATCTCTTCTGGGTTCTCCTCTTTAACTTTAACCGGCTGTGGTGCACACGTATCAGTAAAAGAAGCTGCTGGCAGACTGCGGCCTCGAGCTTCCTCACTGGTACAAGACTGGTTAGTACTTTCTACCTTCACAGCACAATCAGGGGATATTTCTTTGTTGATTTCTGTAAATTTAGTAAAGCAAATTTGGTTAACAACTTTACAGAAACATAGATATTGTAAATGTTCAGTGAGTGCACAAAGCAACACCTCTTCATAGCAAATGTGTCTCAGCAACTTAACACTTGTGTGGATGTGTGAACGGTGTGTGAAGTGTGAAAGATGTCCGCCCTGTCTGTCGTTATGCACCTCCTATACACGGTTGGATTAAATTATTATTAAATTAGAAGCAATAAGGATTTTTCTAAACAGTAAATGACAACTTACCCGTGCCTTTTGACTCCCTGAGACATAGTTTAGTCTGCTTATCTCTCAAACTGTCATTTGCACAGCAGTTAAGTTGTTCTTGTAGATCTAAAACAGCATCACCTTGACTTTTAAAATAATGGCCAGCTCCCTGTTCTTTGTGACGCTGGTCTGCAGGAGGAGTCTCTCTTCCGTCTTGGTCGCTGTTGTAAACATTCTGCTCTGCTGATGTTATGTTGTCGTGTGTGTTTGCGTGCACAAGTAGGTTGTTTTGACTGCTCTCATTTCCCGCTTTAGTGCGCACAGAGTCTACACCGGATTTAGCTTTCTGTAATTCTTGCTTGAGTGTCTCGTTCTCCTGTTGTATCTTTTCATACATGTCCACAGCAGCCACAGAAACCAATTTGGTCACCTCGAGAACTGCGATTTCCACGGCCACTTCAAATGCACCATGTATCGCCGCCGTGAGGTCCTCTTGCAGAGACAGCGGCATTGAAAATCCGTCAGGTTTTGATGGCATAGTTTTATTTTTAGTCACATATGCCTTCATTGTGCCAACACACACAACAGCTCTGTAAATAAATCCTACACCAAGGATGGGTCTTGTGGGTGTTTCCTTCTTGGTTTATCTAGTATCTGAAATCAGTGTTTAGGGAGAGTCACGCCACCTACTGTGCTGGAGGGTGTAATTACAATTGAGACAATGCGAACGGCCAAGCCTCTAAAAAAAGTGTATCATAAGGGGAAAATATGTACTATGTTATGACCTGACAGCGACATCCATGATCATAAATCTGTTGAACATATCCTGAAGGGGGTAAGCACTTGTTTTTCAAATAATTCTCATCAAACGTAACTTAATTTCATCATGTTATCACTTAATTACGTCACCAAAGATATTTTTTTCTTTAATATTGTGCATCAGTTTACTTGGTTGTGGTTATTGCGGATTAAAACACACTTACTTACCCCAAATTTTGTGATTGGGACTATTATAAACTTGTCTTATCTCCCCAGCTGAGCCCCAGATAAGAAGATGGATGGATATTGAGGAATCACATGAATTTTGGAGAAGGTTTTACCCATGGATGGATATTATCAGGTCTTATAATACATCCATGGTTATATGTGGTACATATTGTGATTGTACATCTTGTAGAAGATGACCATCTGTGTGTTGAGAGAACAGATCAGGCTCATTGCCCAAGGGTAATATTTTCATCTGATTACTAGTTTAGTCTGGCAGCTACTGCATAGTGCAATATTAAGGGATGAAGTGAAAACACAGTTGTCATAGCACATATTCCTGCATGTAGGGACTGAAAATATGCGAGTTTATTGGTTGGCTTTTGGATGTCACACAACTGCAGACATGTAAATTAAATGATCGAAATGTGCCACAGGAGAAGCTTTTCTGGGATAAATGTTTGATATATTATGTGGTTCACCAGATTTCCTCGATGGGAATCTAGATAATGGACAAATTGTTGATGACAAACAAAATGGCAAAGGATTTGTTGTAATGCAGACTATAGACCAACCCTCAGCTGTAGGAAATGATTTTAAGTGCAAAATTATAAAAACAAAAGTTAAATTATCAAACCAAAGGTCAATTTACAAAGACAAGATTTATTGTGTTGACAGCATTTGGAGGTTGCATTAAAGCCTTATTTTTAACACGTTTCAAGGTTTCAGCATCAGTCACGTGATTTGTAACGGTCCAAATGGGCAAGTATCCAACCCGAGGGTCCCAGGATGGCCAGAGACATCACACCCAGAACAAACAAACTCTCCTGTAGATAAAATTATTCAAAACATCAAACCCCAACAACACCTTATAGACTGTCCCTTTTCTACTTGGTTTCTAGTTTGTAAAAAAACGTCACAAACTCACCACAGCACCGACTTTGGATTTTGGGGGCTTGCTATTGATGTAACTTGCTCGTTGTTCAAGAAAAATGGTCCTTGGTGCAAGAACCCGCCGCGCTTTCAACAGTCCGCCAAGAAACCCACTCATTTTCGTCTTTTTACGAGAGGAAAGTCTGCCTCTCACAAAACGAAACCCATCAGAAGCGAGTCCGATAAAGTCCCAGGCGCGTCACTTTAAGTAGCCCAATTACAGCTACTTATTATTGGGCTACTCTATTGGCGATTACGCTGCTTCCGAGGACAGTGGGAGCGGATCCAAACATTGTGCGCATTATTTTGGCAATAGGTCTAAATGTACATACAGAAAATGTATACTGATCCATATATGTCTTACCAATAGTCTGTTTATTTGTTTATGTAGACTAGTTGTTACAGACTTTCCACTGTCACTGTTTTGAGATTAAGCACCGCATCAGTTAGGTCATAGCCGGATTAGACTTTGGTTACCTATCCGCTCCTTGACGCGCCAGTGGGAAATGGGTCGGCATGGCATTAGCCGAAGTGAAGGTTGCAGACTGATTAATAGTCAATAAAGTTGTTGCTACCAGGTCATAGTTGTGTTTGCGAACCTCAAAAAGGTAAGAATTCTTGTTGTCCTTTTAGGCTTGAAGAGGTCTACATCTCAAACACTTGCTGCATGTTGTATGGTTAAGTTATTCTTAAATCATACTGCAACTTAGCAATTATAAATCTAGTCATACCTAAAAAGGAGTAAAATTAGGCTATATTGTCTTGCCTCTAAATAAAAAATAGGCACAATGGTATATGTAGTGCCAAGGGTTGGAAGAATGAACCAAAATCCGTACCCAAATAAAAATACTTCTACTACTTTAACATATTTTTACTCAAGCCAAAGTCTCAACAATATTATGAGTACATGTTCAGTGTAAAGTTGCAAGTCGACATTACTGCTACTACTACCTATTACCAGTACCGCTACTATTATTACAATTTCTACTGCTACCACTGCTTTCACTCTTTCTGCTGTTACTAGTACTACTGCCACCACTGGTACTATTACTACTACTGTACTTGTGCTACTGCCCTTGCCAAGAGAGCAAATATTTTTTATTCATTTAAAGAAAATGTACTCAAGTAAAAGTAGGTTTTCAAAAATGTACTCTGAAAGTACATATTTTACTGTCTACTTAATGTTTCCACTATTGATTATATAGATAAACATTTTTGCTGTATTTATCTTCCTGTCACACCACACAGGGTTGCAGAATAGAGCTGTTATGAATGTGCCCTGCTTACTTTTTTTTAATCAGACATACACACTATGGCCGGATCCACACCCAGCTCCACTGAAGATGAGTCCCGTATTTTGGGGAGGTTTTCTGAACGGCACAGCAGGAAGTCTGGCTGCTCAAACATCTTCACGGGGGTCAACATGCATCAACTGCACCGGCTCTTCCAAACAGCCGGGGACAGAGAAGCCGAGCACAGGGCCAAGATTGTCTGGAGGGGGATAGATGTTGAGATGCACCAGACTGAAGGAGAAAAGGAGGCAGAGGACACAGGCGATGAGGCGGGACTGGCACAGGCTTTAGTGGGTCTGAGGGTTTGTGCCAGGACTAAAGCAGGCCTGAGAGCAGAGACCACAAGAGACCACAAGTGGCTCAGAGCATCTGCCTATCTGCAGTGAGTGAATATCTATTGCAGTGATTGTCAAAATGTTGTATGCGTTACACTGGTAGTACAGCACTTTTTTTTGGTGGTGCTCAGGAATCTTTTGAGGTTCAAGTCCTGATTTAGTTTACTATAGAGCCAGTTTCATTCTTGTCTTAGCCCTATTCTGGTGAGGTGTACATTTGATGGTAGGACCACTGCTTATGCATGGTTTAGGCCCAGATTTAGTCCTGTTTTAGTCTTTTTTTTTTTTTTTTTTTTTTTTTTTTAGGTTAATCCATACTTTGTTGCTTAGACCTGGGTTAGTCAAGATTTAGACAAATTTTAGACCATTAATGATGGTATTTGGAGAGCTTAAAAATGTAATTAGTATGAGTATACATAGTGTGAAAAGTGGGGCAATTAAAAGTACCTTAAGCCTTATTGCTTTTTGTAATTGTCAAATTCAAAAGAAAAGAAAGGAGACAGTCACTGTTCAAATCCTGTGCAAATACTGTTTCTCTGAAATGCAGTGTGAAAATTGTCATGTGCCTAACAAAGTTAGTGTGACCTCACAAGACAGTGAGTACACACACAGGCTGTCATGATTTACTTTGGACATTCCTCTTTCATAAAATTAGATTTGAGGAATAAAACTAGGCCAGAGTGGGTACAACGTAGGCTACTATAAACATAATTTGACATTACTTTTTGAGCTTTGCTTGGAAATACTTAAGTTTAAATTGTTTTATATATTTCCATTTTGTAAAATGGCTTTTGATGTTTTTTTTTTTATTTAATTGAAGGTATCTGTAAAAAAAAAAAAAAAAAAAAAATGTATAGTTTAATGATAGCATCACGAAGGACATCGGATATCACAAGTGGGAAAAAAATCACATAGTAGATATATTTTAACTATTTAGTCATACAAGGTCTGTATCTCTAATTAACTTTTAATAAATCATACATATTTAATATGCTCTTGCTGTCTGTTACCTTGTTATATCTTTCTCAGGATTAAAGAGCCCTTTTCTGGATATTCTGCTTTGGATGAAGATGTGGACATCAATGAATTACCATTGTCGACTGAGGGAAAAATATCAGGCAATCAAAATCATTTCAAGTCATCCTCCTGGAAGCTGGGAGTAGCAAGGCATGCGGGTGCACGAGACTCAGAGCTCTACCTTCACCAAATCCTCCACTAAAGACTGAACCTGTCTGGTGTCAGAAATGATTTACTAAAAAAACACCCTGGACACCTGTTTTAATAGTATTTTAATTAATCTATCATTAAATATTACAAATTATACAGTGCATTTTCACAATACATTTTAAGTCAGTTCAGTAGGAGCAGGTTACTTTGTTTTTACTTACATCCACCCGAGAAAAAAAACACAAAGTAACATGGCCAAGAAAAGAGTTGGTGCACTGGGACCAACCAATCCCAGCCAATAGATGCAATTGCGGTATAATTGTGTATGAGATTAAATTAATGCACCCCATCCTCAGTTCCCATTGCCTTTAGTACACACTTTCTAAATCCTGTAGATCTAACCTAACTACTTCTCTTGTCTCATCAGTTTTGGCACATTTGCTGTCGCAAAACAGGGCCTTTTTTAAATTGCACTGGAAAGAGTATGAAAGTGAATGTTAAAAGGCAAAGAGGTATAACAAAAATATGGAATGCAATAGCTCCCATCAAGAAACATGAAAGGCTTTTGACTGGCATGCGTGTGCATAAACAGGTATGTGCACCCAAGAATCCAAAATAAAAGCCTTTTGTGTGAACCGTCAGAGAAAGGCTCAGAAGCATTACTTCATCAACAGATAACTGTTATTTCTTTAGTAGCATCCACAAAAGTCACAGAGGCATAACAAGATGTTCTTCTGTTCTTCCTGATCTGGCCTTGTCAGTGTATTCATTAGTGCAGGATGATATCCATTTTATTAAAAAAGAAAAATCCTTTGCTCTCTTTCATCACAACAGATATTTCTTTCCATAATGTGCCTTGTGCTGTAGTCCCAGCCCTACCACCAGGTGAAGAAGGGTCTTCTGCTTTGGAAACTCTGTGTGTAGGATTCACTGTTGGCTCGCTGAGGTGCTCTGGCTGTTTCAACAATAACCGGGGGCATCTGGACAAGCTGAAGTGGAGTTTTACCATCCTTTAAGGCTTGGCACAGATTCAAAATCTTGAAGATAAGGCACAATAAACAAAGTATTATTTTTTGTAGTTCTTTCAAAACCACTGAACTGTGAAACAATGTCAGTTTCTCACAAGTTACAGCACAACTGAAGCACAAAATTATTTCCTCTTTTCAGCTGTGTTTCTTTGTTAATCAGATATGTTAGTTATATAGTTTATTAATATGTATGTTTATTTGGAAAAGAAGAAAACTCACCTGCCCCCTCATCACAGATACTTGTTTGTGAAATTGACCTCTGTCAAAACCAGGGTCTTTCTGTAATCCATAATAAAAACAATTGACAAAAATACACATAATCCTTATTCCAGCTTTTGTGATATAAATTTTTGGTTGTATTACACAGCCCTACCCAGCTTTTATTATCCCTGATTACATTCAGAATATTCCTGCATAATAAGCATTATATAATAATAATCTCTCATACCTTAAAGAGTTCATAGAGGTCCTCTTCTAGGTCTTTGATAAAGTTTGGATCAGACAGTTTGGGCAGAACCAACTCTCGTATTTCCTGGGAAAAGGGCACTTTGGCTTGGGAAAGCCATGCCCAATAGAAAGGGTCTGTTGATAAAAAAAAATCTGAATGCATTGTGCATGTATTTTACATGATTAATATGCAAATAAGTAGTGCTTTAGCTGTGTTATACAGTGTATTCAGGCTTCTTCAAGTCATCTCATTTTGGCATTGAATGGTTATAAACAAAGATGCTTACACGCTCTCCAAGAGTCTGGATGTTTGAGGGGAAATGCAAGACCATTATCTATTGCAGCCAACTTGATGATTGGATCTTTTACTACTACCCAGTCTGTGTCCTGCAAACAGAGACAAGTCCAAAATTCAGAAAAGATGAAATTCAAACACTTCAAATTCAAACTCAACTTTGTGTATGACTTTGTGTTTTCTTACCCTGTTCCCTGCAGAGTCCATAGGGCAGTCATATTTGAGCAGCCAGTTATCGTTTCCTCTGTCTAGAATAGTAAAGCAAAGCATTGATTAAACTCAGATTTTTGCTGGAGATTCTGTAAATATGCTGATGCTTTTGTGGTTTGAGCTCTTCACTGACTAGACAGGTGCTTGTTGAAGGTACAACTTCTTAATTAGGTTTTAAATTGAAATTTCTTTCCTATACCAACTATAATAGAGGGATGTGCTGAGCAATACACTTGCCTGTGTTTCTGATGATGTAATCAAGGACTACGAGCCGCTCAAATTGCAGCTGCAGCTGACGGTTGGTATTCTCAGGCAAAGGCTCTGCCTCAAACCTACGCAGCCAGAAATCTGCATCCTTGTACCCATCCACAAAGAGCTGGAAAGAACCAATCTGGATATGGAAATTACAACAAAGTTGTTAGTGCTGTGTGAATAGTCAAACCAAGTGGTTATTACAGTTTATTCCCGTAAAATCCCCATATAAATTAAAAACATAGAATTTGCTTACCTTGGGAGGCAGTCCAATCCTATGGAAGCGTTGGCCCACTTTAGGCACCTTTTCCAGAGCCAGCCTCTTTCCCCGAGACTTGACCCTATCTATGGCACTGTAGTTAAAAGTTTCACTTGCCAAGTGTACGACCTAATAAATCAGAGCAAAAAAAAAAAAAAAAAAGAGAATAGTTTTATTTGCTTTACAGTAGCATATGAGTATTGTTTGTGGATGGCTATACCTTGGTCCTGGGAACAATATTGAGTTCAAGTTTTTGGTCAACCAGGCTAGCCCCAGCCTCAGAGAGGTATCCCTGGTTAAGAACTAAACAGTCACGACCAAAACAGCATGGACAGCAGAGCTTCTGGAGCCACTTGGTCCATTTGGGGTTCAGGTGACCATAGGGCTCTTCATTCTTTGGCTTAAATACTCCAATAATCTTCTGTAAACAGCAACAGACAGAAAAGAGTAAATACAAAGAAAGGCCAATAACAGAAGAATAAACAGGGAATATGTAATTAGAGTAGCAGCAGTAATTAAGGACCTATTGTGATGACAGTTATGTTTCTGTTTCTGCAAACTCAAATTGTTTGTCATTTAAAGTAGTCAAGTAAAAAAATGTTTGTGTTCCTCTATGTTATAGATAAAAATCACATGTTGCAATATGGCCACTATGACACACATAGGTTACCCCAATTGCAACATAAAACTCACTCTTAAAAGAGAATTATATCCTCCTAGAGAGCTACCACATGACTACTAAGCACATTGGTGACTAACTTATGAGGTGGAGGGAACAGGTCACTGAATTAACAATAAAATAGTAAATGCAAAAGTAAAAGTAAAAAAAATCTATTGCCTCCTGGTATATTCTGTATATAAACCACATTATCAGCCATGTGAAACAGACCTAAAGTTACACTTCTCTTTTTAGAGTGGCTGAAAACCATGCAGTTAACACAACTGGGACAGGTATGTTATTTAAGATGCACTATGAGTTTCAGAAACAAAGATCAAAGTTTACTGATGTTTATGTGACATACTTAGAGAGAGTTCAGATGAAAAACTGTAGGAAAATTACTTCCCTTTACGAGTGTTTCTCTCTTTCCTAGTTAAAGTTATTTTTATCCTCAAGTGTTGAGATGTAAATTAAGCATGATGAAGCAATTTTGTAATCTATTTGCCATTTTATGACGGGTTGATTTGAAAAGGGAGTTTGATGCTGACACCCGTCACTGTTCAACACACAACACTACTGTTGATCTGGTGAGTTAGTCATAAGACAGCGGCTGCTCTTACCCCCTGTGAGTCTTTGACAAAATAGCTGCCACTGGATCCCTGATAGATCCTCTCTGGGTAGAAGCCTTCCTCTATGGCTCTCTCGGCCTTTCGGATGATCTCTCTGAACTCGGGATCTTCGGGGAACTCGTTACGGTGCGGGTCCCGCGGAGAGCCCCCTCGGTCGCGGTCCAGCAGCGGTTGTCTCTCCCGACTGCGCCCTGGACTGCCAGCCGGGATCCGCACCACGGAACCCGGCGTGCCTCCCAAAGCGCCCCGCGGGCTGGTGGGCTCCGTGGGACAGTAGCTAAAATCACCGGAGTTGCGCAGTGGAGAGACAAGCGGACTCGTCTCATCCATGTTTAATAGACGACGACAACTCCAGTGGTAAGAAAAGTGCAAAGACCGAAACAGAAGACGGAAATACAATAAGGTGTTTGTTGTTTTGGTGGCTAGTACAGGTGCTAGCTAACTAGGAAACAGCAAAAGAAAAATCATCTGACTGTCAGCTTCCGGGGAGAGGCGGGGTCAGCTGAGACTTAGTTTTCTGTTTTTAACCAATCAGCGCTCAGAATCATCCGTCAACAGCCTTATCCTGAAAGATGATTGGTTATAATTCTACAACCCTACGGAAGCCACGTGAGATCCCCATCAATTAAACCTGTGGGTCATTTATAAAATCTTGTTCAGTCGTAATTGTGATAAATAATAGAACTCCTCAATAAAAAGATAACACAATCTTACTCAGCAAAAATGGCAATGACAATAAAATGAATAAAGATTAACTATGAAGAGTATGAGTTTTTTTTTTTTCCTATATTGCCTCGCACATACATTTTACTGTAAAACATTGACAGTTGCGTTATGTTATGTCTTTAACATAAAATATAGGCTATATTTTGTCATTGTCACCACACTAAACTGTCAAGAAAAGATTGGTTAGGCAGATTTTTTTGTTTATTATTTTCATAAAGAAAACAACAAAGACTGTGACCCTGAGAGAATATTAGATTAGATTGAACTTTATTAATCTCACAGTGGAGTAAGTCACTTGTACAGGCAGCTCTTAATACAGAATAAAGTGCAGAAAGCAAGAAAAATAAAGTGAGCATGCAAACAAAAAGGTGCAATATAAATTATTTACAAGGCAGAATATGATGAGTATGATGATATTGACAGTGGGGGGGGGGGGGGGGGGGGGGGGGGGACAAATATAAATAAATATTGCACAGTATGACTATTAAGACAGTTAAAATGTACAAAATGACTTACCAGCTCTCCTATGCTAGGCCTATGTCAAAGGCCTATGTCCAGACTCTGTGTCCATTTTGAGACAGAAGTCTAATATTTGGACACTAATATTTTTTGGTATGCATTGTTTACTTCTGTGTGCTAAGGCCTCTTCCAAGAGCATCTGGCTGTTCAGTCAGAGATAACTCATTGTTTACAATATAAGTAATAAAAAAGTACAATAAATATGCCCTTTGTCCAGCCTTTAAGATGAATAGGAGCACCATTTTTTCTTATATAGGGTCATTTGTGGACTGTAACAAAGTAAAAGTACTTAGTTACTTTACTTAAGTACAATTTTCATGTATCTGTACTTTTCGTAAGTAGATTTTACAAGGGATACTTATACTTCACTACATTTTAGAACAAGTAATCTACATTTTGTTTGAAGTACAAAGTAGTTTGAGTTTTGTTTATTTTCTTTTTTTCTTTTTGCTGTGCCTTTATTGTAGACATGCAATACTCAAATATGAACGATGCAGTTAAGTAGTACTCATTAGAGAAATCAACATAATAAAAACAGAAGACCTCACCAATAGTTTTCAGTCATCATCTACAGCACTGGTTTGGTTTGTTAAATGTCATTATTAGTAAAAAGTAAATTTCCCCATCATAATACTTCAAATTCAACACATACATTAGTTGTTAAATCTGTGCAAAATACTTTTACTTTTTTACTCACAAGTACATTTTCACTCCTTTATCTGTAATTTTATTTATGTGAAGAAATTGAGTACTTCCTCCACCACTGCATAGGGTCGGCTGTATGTTTATAGAAAATAATAAACAGCAGTTTTTATAGTTAGTAAAAAATACATTTCTGTGCGTCGGAGGAGGAGGACGTGCTGTGGTGCGCATCCTTTTTTCTCCCGCCTACTCCGTCGCTCACAGATGGTCTCTGATTGGTTGAAACGCTAGAAAGAGAGGAAGAGAGTGCACTGCTAGTGATATCTGTCAAGTTCATGCTCTAAAACCCAAAAGCAAGTAAAAACCTTTTGATTCCAAAGCCCTAAAATATCATTCTGCTTCGTGGCCGTTTTGGCGACCTCAGGACAAATCTCTGGCGACTGGGGGTGTTTTTTAAAAGCGTTCATTTACGCCAAAGTTTCCGGAAATTCACCACAGAGGACATTGGTGAGAGGATGGCTGCGTACAAGCTGGTGCTGATCCGCCATGGAGAAAGCTGCTGGAACCAGGAAAACCGCTTCTGTGGTTGGTTTGACGCGGATCTCAGCGAAACTGGGGAGCAGGAGGCCACAAGAGGAGGACAGGCTTTGAAAGGTACCTGCAGTATCGTCTCGCACAAGGCCTAATCCGGGCACTCTGGCAGTCATTGGATTAAAATGCTGCATGAGACCGCTTATGCAACTAGGGTTAGAGACAAACTACTACCCACTGTGTCAGATAACAAGCAAAAATTTTCAATTGCCAGTCAACCACGCTGACACGACAAAAACTTAAATATGAAAATGCTGCTTATTAATAAAATAAACCCAGATTATTATATGAGGTGAGTCCTTAGACAAGTGCTAGTTTAGTGAAACACAATTTTTGGACTGGTAAATAATGTCTAGTCATCCTGTGAACTGCACTCACTGTCCCCACAGATGCAGTGATGCAGCATTTTGTTTTTGAAATTAAAACATGAACATGCCTTTTCTCCTCATATTTACATTTATTAAATCTTTTATTTAACACAGATGCTGGTTATGAATTTGATATTTGCTACACCTCCGTCCTGAAGAGAGCAATTCGCACTCTGTGGCTTGTCCTGGATGGCATTGACCAGATGTGGTTGCCTGTCCACCGGACTTGGCGGCTCAATGAGCGTCACTATGGTGGTCTGACTGGGCTGAACAAGGCTGAAACAGCAGCCAAACATGGAGAGGCCCAGGTCAAGATCTGGAGACGCTCTTTTGATATCCCTCCTCCACCTATGGATGAAACACATGACTATTATCAGAAAATCAGCAAGGTGATACCTCAGTATGACAGCGGACAGTGTAATGAATTTTACAAGTGTAATGGCCCCTTATTTGCTATTGTAGGATCGACGTTATGCTGACCTAACAGAGGACCAGCTTCCACTCTGTGAAAGTCTTAAAGACACCATCGCCAGAGCACTGCCTTTCTGGAATGAAGAGATTGTCCCACAAATCAAAGAAGGAAAAAGGGTGCTAATTGCTGCCCATGGCAACAGTCTCAGAGGCATAGTCAAACATCTTGAGGGTAGGTACACATGTAAATAGATTATATGCATATAGTCTAAATGAAACGTGCATTGCGTAGCTTTGTAGTAGAGCTGTATATAAATATTTTTGAAATAACCCTTTTTATCAAATAGCCCTTCTTACCCATTCTATTGGCTACTGAAAACAGGTTTGTATAATATATTTACCACACTTCTTTTTGTTTTCAGGTATGTCAGAAGAAGCCATTATGGAGCTTAACCTGCCCACAGGCATTCCTATTGTGTATGAGCTTGATAAAAACCTGAAACCTTTAGGGCCCATGCAGTTTCTGGGAGATGAGGAGACCGTAAAGAAGGCAATGGAAGCGGTGGCTGCTCAGGGCAAAGTTAAAAAATAGACCTGTTGAAAAAAACAAGGCTCAAAATGCTTTTCAGCTGAAACATTGTCAAAATGTTGTCATCCCAAATACAAATATAGTAGAAGCATAGGTGCACTTTACCAATACCCAGCATGTACACAAAAGCACAAATTGCAGTGTTTGTTGGTGAAAACAAAGGAAGACAAAGTAAATAAAACCAGAATTAAATTTTAACCAATTGTGGCCAAACATTGTCTAAAAAGTCTTGGGACCAGTAAATGGGCATAGTTTATTTGCAAGAGCAAATTCTGCAAAATCATTCCTAATATTTCACTTTCTCCAGTCCTTTGGCAGAAGTTTTAACCTTGCTTTCTGTGTTAACCTGATACACTGCTACTGGGTCTGAGTCTGCTGAGCTGTAGAATTGTGTAAAAGAATAAATGTGAGTTATGTGAAAATATTCTTTCTCTTTTGTGTTATTTTACAAATTACACCTTAAAATTATGTACTTTTAAGAATACTGACACAGGAATTGTTTATGGATTGTCCCCAAAGACTAATAACCAGAGAGCACAACCACGCATCCATAAACGCAATAACAATGGCATTATTTACAGACGAAAACGCTTTAAAATCGAAACAAATACTTTCTTTTATTGTAATCAAACGTGATGCCCTTAACAATCATGGCTGACCGGCGTCGTGCGTGCCCATTCTAGGTGACTTCTGCTTTAATTTTGACTGACCAATCAAAGGGCCCTCCTGTCTTACGTCACAACCAATCGCCCGAAGATCTGCTCTTCTCGAAAACATGTCGCCCATGAAGCTGTGTGTTCCAGGTAAGTCCCGTAAATGTCTGACTATAAACGCCTTAAAAGTCGTCGATATAGTACACAAAAGTGTTTTTCAACTTTTTAAAAAATTTCATTTTTGGTACAGTGTATTTGGTTATTCTGAATAAAACGCTTGCTGTTAATCATTTCCAGGTGCCAGCGTGGGGTGGGCAATGCCTTCGAGCAAAGTTAACCTTACAGATAATTTACCTTTTAAATTGAATTATTAGAAGTCAGTAGCTTTCTGTCTGTAGCACATTAGAAGTGCACTTATGTCTTAAAAGACGTGTGTAAAATAATTAGACTGTTTGGTGCATGCTTTCGAACTTTTACTTTCCACTTGAAGTTTATCAGGAGCCCTGCCCATCGCCTGGGGCAGGACCGCAGCATTCCTTCAATTTTTTTTGACTTGGACCCCCAGTCATGAGGCGAAACGTCAAAGAGGTGTTTTAACAAGTTAAATCAGCCCGCTTTTTGGCAGTTGTTCAACGTGTCAGACTAAGAAGGATTTTTCTAATGGGTGAATCACTTGTGTTCTACTTCTGCAGTCTAACACAATAAATATGTCTGTATTTGAATTATTTACCCGTGTGTTTACATAGAATATGAGAGATAATAAAATCTGCTAAATTTATCTTGAAAAGTCTGAAAATCTTACATATGCAAAGTTTGTCAATTATTTGCAGCTGGCTAAATTTCATATATACAAAATTTTTCAAGTCATGATAATCTTTTATATAAACTGCAAATTTCTGTGATAAGGTGCAATGTTTATAAAGCACTTCTAAACACTCTGAACATGTGCATAACAAACCAGGTTGTTAGCTGTAAAATGCTTCAACGCTCAAAATAACACTGTTTTAGTCTGGCTTTTGTCCTGAACACATTCATCTTATTCTTGTTTTCTCCAGGTGACAAGCTATGCAGTGTTGAAGACTGTATTCCTGGCACAGGAGTATATCTACGGCATGGCTACATTTACTCCTCACTAGCAGGCTATGTGCTCAGGAAAAACGAGGGAGAGGAGGTGAGGGGTGTGTCAAGCATTGAAAGCATGTCTAAAACTGTCAGCTTTGCCAAGTAATGCTGTTGCGCAATGATTTTACAGCCTGCTAGATGAAATATATGACATATTTTTGTGTTATGTCTTCAAACTGGTTTGCAGGTTATGTTTGAACTGGTCCTTTATTTTCAATGTGAATCTACATCTTGTTTTTAGTTACCTGTGATCTCAGTAGTAAGGGAAACAGAAACACAGCTGCTGCCAGATGTAGGGGCAATAGTCACCTGTAAGGTATGTTATGTAATGCTTCTTTTTGAATACCTATATGCCTTAATCTTAAATGATTTGTACAGTTTTATAAAAAAGAGACCATCTGTCTTGCTTTGCAACAGGTTACCAGCATCAACCCAAGGTTTGCAAAGGTCCATATTCTGTATGTAGGCTCTACACCACTAAAGGACCGCTTTAGAGGGACGATCAGGTAGCTTGAAAGCACACCATTAGATGAGGTATTTGTTTGTCTTTGCTAAATTCCTAATATCTTAACAGGAAAGAAGATGTGCGTGCAACTGAGAAAGATAAGGTGGGTGTAAATCTTCCATAAAAGATTACTGGAAACTTTCTCTGAAAAGCTATTTGGATTTTGGCAATGATTTTTCTAATGTCAGGTGGAAACCTACAAAAGCTTCAGACCTGGAGACATTGTCCTGGCCAAAGTGGTATCCTTTATCTTATAGTTTATATGAAATTATACAACATAAATTAGTGGTATTTAAAATTTGTACAATTTGAATTGGTTCTGCCAATGTGAATGTGCCAAGTGAATGAACCTTGATGTGTTGCTTCAGATTTCTCTGGGTGATGTGCAGTCTAACTACTTGTTGACCACTGCAGAGAATGAACTCGGAGTAGTAGTGGCTCACAGTGAAGCAGGTAAGACAAATGGCAGAAGAAACTTTTTTTTTTTTTCAACAAAATCATTGTAGTCTACCACTTCTACCAAACATTAGTTATGGTCTTGCATCTGTTCTTTTTTCTCCTCAGGTGCCCAAATGGTCCCCATCAGCTGGTGCGAGATGCAGTGCCCTCAAACACATGCTAAAGAGTTTCGAAAGGTGGCTCGTGTCCAGGCTGAATACCTGGAGGCTTGAAAGACCAAAAACCTATTTTTCTGCACAAGGAACACACAGCTTCCCCTTCTTCCCTTTCATTTGGCATTATCATATTCCTTACCAGACATCCCAGATGACTGCTGAGAGAAAGGGTTGATGTGTACAGTATATTGTTGGCTACTTGTGGTTTCACATCTTTGAGTGTTTCATGAAGTTTCTCTTCCCATTGTATTATAATTTTGTGGTGTTGAGATCAAACTGAAAGATTATTATCACATATAACAAATGATGTAGCTACACAGGAAATTCTATCTAAATGCTGGCAATGTACGTTAACTGTAGTGCTACTGAATGGATACAAGAGAGTATAGTACGACCGTGGTATTTGTATATCCCTTGGAGAAAGTGTAGTTTTCCAAGAAGTGCAACTACAGTGTCAGTGAAGCACTTTGAAACTGAAGTGCTGCTTTTACAAAGTCTGACATGACCCTGGAAAACACATTCAGATCAGAGTATAGTGCTAGATTAAGCACTGTGCCCGGATCGTTGAAGTTTTACATATGATAGTCAAATATTTCTCAAAAGTAGAAAAAACCCTTTTGTCTTTGCATTTGCAACTTTATTCAGGTGTGCTATCTGAATGAAATAAAGTGACTATCTAAAACAGTTACTTTTGTTTGGTCTAAATGTGCCTTTTAGCAAATGGGATGAGATATAATGCACTCACTGAGCATTCACCCAAGTTATTTCAGTTGATACAAATGAAATATCTTCAACTGATTTCAAACTAGTGGGTCACAGCAAGGTTCATTAGTTTCAATTTCAGCTTTTTTTTTAAACTAAATTAACCTGTATTGAAAATGCATGTGCTGTATAGGTTGTAATAAAATAATTTAGAAAAAAGTGGGTCACAATAAAAAAGGTTGAAATTGGGTCCCACTGTCAGACCAATTGAGAACCACTGCCTCAAACTTTTATTTAATCCACGTTAATCCACAAATTGTTCATATAATCACTAAGAATGTTACATCCAAAAGTGACATGTACAGCAAGAACAGGTGACATCTTTGCACACAATGTATTTTCGGAAGACTCAATCATTACACAATATTTTCCAAGGTCATAATAAGTCAAGATTAATATAATCTTGTTCATATTTATTTCAGTCAGTCATCAAAGCGGATTGAGCGAGTTGCATTCACGTCAATAGAGAACTTCTTTTTAGATGGTGCTGTAAATCCAAGTCCAGCCCCCCTGTTACTGAAGTCCATTCTCCGCGAGTGGGCACGCTCAAACTCTCCCAGAAGTCCCTCTTGAAGCTGCTGTTGGTCATCCTTTCCCAGAGCCATGCTTCCACTCACACTACTTGAAGCTGGCTGAAAACCCTTTTTGAAGCCACCCATTAAACGCAGAAACTTCTGCTGTTGTTCAGAACTCCCCAACTCAGCAGTACTCCATTGTCCCAAACCCTAAGAAATGGTGGACACAAACAGATTACACTCATGTTATTCTGCAGAGATACTGGTGAAGCTATTAAAGCAAACACAGAATTTCTGACTTGACACAGCAATACTTTGATTATTTTATTACTAACTGAAGGCTTTGCTGGCATCTGAGGCTGAGATGCCTGGTCAATTTCCATCTGCAAGGCTTGTCTTCTCTCCTATTAGAAACCACAATTTACATGGATTAAAAAAACAAAAAACAAAAAAACAAGCACCTTTGTAAATTCTTTATACATCTATATTTACCTGATTGATGTTTACTTCATCAGTATTGCCAGCCTTTTCTGAAAGGAAAACCACCTCCACTTGTGATGACTCCTGAAAGTGTATAACATATTAAATATTGGTATAATTGAAAAACTCCTTTTAAACTTTATACAGCACGTACTTCTCGATCAACCCGCTCCTCTTTGATCTTCTTTTTTGTTCCAGTATCAGCCTCAGTGCCAACTTTGATTTCCATCTTTTTAGAGCGTTTCTTTTGTTTACCTTTGTTTGTCACTACCTCCTCAATTTCACATTCAAGCATTGAAGGTTCTATGTCTCTTTCTTCTAAAATCTTTTTTTTCTTTTTCTTCTTTGGCCCTGAATTGTCTGTTATGTCCACAAAGTCTTGTGTTCTTTTTATTTTTTTACTGTCCACAACAATATCCATTACAATTTCAGGCTTAGATTTTTTATGTTTTTTCTCATTATTATGATTGCATTTCTCTTCAGATTTCTCTTTTTCACAGTTTGAAGCAACTTTGTTTTTTTCTTTTTTAACCTTATGTGTTATTTCTTTATCTTCTTTAGCTTTTTTCTTTTTCGTGTGTATGTTTTGAATCTGATTGCTCTCAGATAAGTCTGTGTTTACTCCATTTACTGGTAGTTTTGATTTATTTTTTAATGACTTTTTTGTTGTCACTTTTTCATTAACAGAAAAGTCCTCCTCCGCAGTCCATTTTGGTTTCTTCTTTTTACCTTTCTCCTCATTCTCTGCAACTTGTTTTTTAACTTTTTTTGCTTTCTTTGACGTTTTCTTTTCTTGTAGATTTTCAGCATCAACATTTTCAACTTTCTCAATTTTTACAATTTCTACACAAGACTCTGTCTGTAAAGACTTGTTTTTCACTTTCTTTTTCTTTTTCTGCTTCATTATCTCTTCTTTAACCAGAGTTTGTACAGATTGAGTTTGTCCCTCATCTACAACCAGCCGTTTCTTCTTCTTTTTCTTTTTGCTGACTCCAGCATCTGGATCATCATTCACACAATCAGTAGCAATTTTTCTTTTCTTCTTTTTCTTTTTCATATCACTGTTTTCAGCAATGTCAACCTGCATTTTTTCCTTCTTGATTATGTTTTCTGCTGTAATCTCAGATTTTTTGTCTTTCTTTTGTTTTTTAACCTTCTCTTCCTTGGTGGTCATTTTAATTTTTTCTATTGATCCTTCTGCAGGAACAGATCGCAGAGTTTCCTGGTGAAAAGAACAACCAAAGTATATGATTACTCAAAATGTTATGGGCTTGAAAGCAAAAACACACTGGTTGAATTGTAGGACATTCACTTACAAAGTGGTAAGATGTAGATGTCAGAATTGGAAGAGATTCCTGATCAATGTCTCGCTGTAGAATCTGTAATTTTGCCTGGAACAAATCATAAGCCAATAATTAAGAAAAAAAAATGTGTTGAGTGAAACATTATCACGTCATTAACGCTTTATAATATTCAATAGGAACCCAGTCCCCATACCATAAATATGCTAAAAAAAATTCAGACCAGAATTATTTGTGCTAAAGACTTAACAATAACCGAGCAAGGTCTGTTAAAATATAAATTAAAACAGACTATACCCAATCAAAGGCGACTTTGCGGACTTTGGTCCCAGACGTTTCTCTAACAAAGATCACGTCTTCATGAGAATCCGTCTGAAATATGAAAGCAAACGCTGGTCATTACATTCAGTCGTACCATGATACTAGGGACTGTTGTGTCTTCATGCTAGCTAGCCTAGAGCTACTGTAAAAAAAAAAAAAAAAAAAAAAAAAAGTATACGCTAAACTATCTAAAACACGCACATTGAAAAAATAAAACCATGTGCACAACATGTGCTACTGAACTTTTTTTTATAATTTAATATAAATACTGAGTTAAAAGAGCTTACTTTGAAAGTTTTGGTAATTCACGTGTTTGAGCGGTTGTTTACTTGAACCGGAAAGAAAATTGCGCCCTTCCGGGTCGTGACGAAACAGGCGTTGTTTAGCTCCATGGCAACGAGCCTTTGCACGTGGAGTATAACAATGAATGTACATCCATGAGTAGAACACACAGCTTTTTGAGGGTGTGTAACAAAATTATCTTTTTAGTGTAAATGTGCATTTTCCTTTTTATTAGTCTAATTAAATGTGACGCAACCTAATTTGGAGTCAATTGTGTAAAGTTTATCTTTACACCTTAAGTCCATAAACAAGGTGAGTTATTGTTTTACATTGCAGCACAAATTTAGTAAGACACATATCCAGGTATCTCAGAGGGTTATTATGTCATATACCTTGAGTTTCTTGATTTAAATGTTTTAAACCCGCATTTAAATAACTGTCCAGTCAGTGCATTAAGTCGGTGGTGTAATGTTACCCTGGACAGCTGGATTGTCATGAAATTTATGAGTTCACAAATTCACGAAATCCATCTTGTCAGGCTCCCGCTGATCCATTTGGTTCCGGACCTGTGGCGGCCGAGCCAATGATGTGGCAATACTGCCGTAAATGGGTGGGTTTAGGTTTGCTGACAATTTTAGCGATACTTGTAAACAACATGGCGACGCGGAAAAACGTAAAGTATGCTGCTCTACATTTACAAAACACCAAGGGTGTTTCTCAAAGCCCTGGTACATTGCCTTGCCTTGCCTTGAAAGTGATTTCCTCCAAAGCCACTTCCTTCTAATCCAAGGCAAGTGTCCTCCCTTGGGCCAAATAAACGGCAAATGGAACAGACTTCAGAGTGAATAAGGAGGTCATTACAGCCACACCTCCTGACGTGTTTTAGCTTTATTTATTCCTAGGAAATCTTTACAAGTGTATTATATCAATACAATATTTTGTCTTTTATAAACAGAGAGGGTGTGTGTGTGGGGGGGGGTTCTTGTTTTTGGTGGTGGGGCAGCTGGGGGTTTCTTTTTGGGGGGGTATTTTTGGGGGGTGGGCAGCTGGGGGGGTATTTTTTCGGGTGAGGTCAACTGGGGGCTCTTTTTGGGGAAGCAGCTGGGGGGGGGGGGGGGGGGGGGGCTAATAAAGGGTGGAAGTGGATGCCTTCCTGTGATGTAATTAAGGCAAGGAAAGGCAAGGTACCTGGGCCTTGCGAAACACCCACCGTCTTGGGTCGGAAACTCATGCGGAAGTGTTAGATTCCGAGTTCCCGAGTTGACTTCACAATCATAGGGACTCCCTCTGTGAGAGGTAAACAGTGTGGTTACTAATGAGGAAATATTCTTTGAATGTTCATTTATCAGTAAATGACTGAAGTAGAAATATAAACATCCCCTGATATAACTCAGCGCCACACCAAATAGTTTTATCAAGGTATTTCTTTGTTTCCTATCAAACAACATGAAAATGCAAATATGGTTTTGTTGTTATTGTGCTGATCCACGTGTGTTTTCCGAGCTGAACTCATAGACGTTTTCGGAAGTCTGCTTTTTTAGTTGGGACTTCCGAGATTCCGATGTATTTTGAACACAGCATTGGACCATTCCAGTAATGACGCATGAATGACGTTCTTCACCTGTGTGAAGTTGGCCTCCCGACATGGTTGAAAATTAACAAAACTATGTCAATTCGTTTGTGCATCGTTTGTGCACACAAAATGAGAATTTGTGCACAATTTTTTTTTTAGATAATAAACATTATTTTTTTCAGGCCAGCCCCCCCACTCAGCCCGCCCATAACGTCCAAATCACTCCAAAGAGGTGTCATTCGTTTGTGCATTGTTTGTGCACGTTTGTGCACGCAAAATTAACGTTTGTGCATCATTGCTTTTTTAAGATAATAAACATTCTTTTTTTCAGGCCAACCCCCCCACTCAGCCCCCCCATATCGTCCAAATCACTCCAAAATGGTGTCATTCATTTGTGCATTGTTTGTGTTCCCTGAAAAAAAAAAAGAATGTTTATTATCTAAAAAAACAATTGTGCACAAATTCTCATTTTGTGTGCACAAACCATGCACAAACGAATTGACATAGTTTTGTTCATTTTCAATCATGTGGGGGACGGGGGCAAAGAACTTTCTCAGTAAAAAGTGAATAAACTCCATTATCAACACTCGTAACAACACCACTGACTTGCGCTCACCTTTCGGAAGAAGAGAACAGACAGCAGCAGTAGTTTTGAAGCCTCTCTCATCTGTCTGCTCCCCGTATGCCGCTTTTTCTAAAACGTGACAGAAGACCGCGTCTCACGAACGAGACTCAAAGCAGAATCAGAATAGGACAGATAATTCATGCCGCTGGTCATTTCTGTTACTAATTGTTCTGTGTAACATTGAAATGTAAAGGCTGTGTAACATTGAAATGTAAAATCTTGTATGCTAATTATAGACGCTAATTGCAACCTTAGATTGAACGGCTGAACGTTGACACACTTGCTAATGTTATTAAACTAGGCTCTGATATTACTCACATGAAGTCGAGCGGTTGTCAGTTGCCAAAACCTGTCTTGATTATTTCTAATTTGCGATGTTTTGTGGCTAGCGCTGATTGCTTCATTATAAATGTATTATTGTCTTTTCTAACTTCCGGTACCAGTCTTTGGAACGCAGACGTTCTCTTTACAAACACAAGAAGGTTCTATATCAATCTGGCTTTTGCCAGGACAAGTTTAGCGTCACCTGGCATTAGATTTAAGTGGCACTTGTGTTAGAAAATCTATTTTACAATTCAATAAACATTTTACTATGTCAGCTGGACTGGACAAGAGGCCCATATGGTTCAGATATGGCAAGGTTATCAATTTGTTTCCATGTGAATTGTGCAGTCCCAGCTCCCTTCTCGTCTTTGAATCTAAAAGGCATATAAAAAACACTTTTATTTGATGACTTATACCTTTTATTAAATAGCATCAAAGTTTGCACAGTACATACACCAAAACAGACATAGATGTAAACCATAACTTGACTGGTTTGTGCTCTCAAAAATATTGCCTGCAACTTTAAAAGTTTTTAATGGTTTGACAATGACATTTCAATGTATGCTTTGAAGTACCACCAGGTCAAAAGGCAGTTTAGGACTAATCAAGAGCAAATGTCTATATGATGTATAAATCACGCTGTGCAAAACACATTGTAAAATTCATGTAAAGCTGCCATATAACAGTAACAATAGAAAATATTTAGGCTTTACACTTTGCTATAAAGCATTGTCACATATGGAAGTGCTGAACTGCCACAGTGAAAGAAACAATATTGGTAGTGTTTCTCGTTAACATGAGAAAGTTATGTGGTATAATGAGCTCTTTTTCTCATTCAAACTTGATAATATTACATAAAAATATGTTTTTTTTTTTTTTTTCGTTATAACGTGACAACTTTCTCGTTCAAACGTGATAATATTACATTAAAACAAGATCATTTTCTTGTTGTAACGTAATAACTTTCTTGTTAAAATGAGATCATGTTTTTCCTTGTTTGGTGGTGATACTGTTCATCTATATTACAGCTTCTTAAGAATGTAAACTGTCTCCATTCGTCTCCATCGTAGTCTGCGCTGCTCTGATTGACAAAGTGTAACATTTCATGAGGTATATGGGAAAACATGATCTCATTTTAACCAGTGACTGTATATAAAACGAGAACGTTATCATGTTATAACATGATATTATCACGTATTAATGAGAAACGCTACCAATATTTTTCTTTTACTGTGGCAGTTTAGCCTTTTCGTAGTCACATACAAAATGCCTTTGTAATGTATATTGTCAAAGCACAGGAATGTGTACATACTGAAAGCAATAAAATGAAATGGAGGCTTACACTACAAAGTATTATTGGATTTGTTTAAAAGCAATAATTCACAGTTACAAATAAATGCAAAAATTATTGTATTTTAAATGACACAGATGCGATGTGCAGTTTAGCTGTAACTCACAGTGAAAAATGGTTGAATGCTAAAATCCTACATGAATTGGTGAATTCTGTAAAATCAGAGCGTAATTATTTACACAAGATGGCGCTGAGTGTAATGAAAAGTTGCCATAGTAAACTTTAGGCACTAGCCTTGTTAAAATCTTTGTAAGCTTAGTAAACATTTAAAATGTGTACATATTTCAGTACATATAACAAAATACTATGAAATACTGAAAATACAAATTGACTGATTACTTCACCCATTACATGCATTTTAGGTGACTGTTTCATAAAAAGCACTCACAAGGTTAGTAGATAAGGTGCAACATCCTATTCCACACTGTAATGTTCGCAGTGCACTAATAGATGGCTTCTTGCAATGTTTAAGTACCCATCTTTTTAATCATCATTCTCCAAGATCTTAATCTAATGTAGATGCTGTATTGCATCTATATTAACATTGTTAACTGGAGAGTTTTTTGTGTCTGTGTAAAAACCAAGGCTAGGTTTTGTAGGTGTGTGCACATAAATTTACAATAGCATCCAAACTTTGAGATATAGCAACTTATAGCAGCAACTAAGACCCAAATGTAGCCTCTAAAGTGTACAGTAACCACACTGAACTTGGAGCTATTTAGACAAAATGTCTTTTTATCACTACATTCAGTTATTCATAATGTTCCTCCCAGCCAAAACATAAAACACACTTTTAATACTCACATATTACTGATACATTTCCCCTATTAAAAAGTGTATGCAGAACTATCTTCCCTGTTGCTTTCAGATTTTGTGATAAAGTAATTGATACAATGCCCAAAAGATATAAAATCCATTAAGTTGCCAAGCTTTTAGTATTGTCATGTCCTCAGTGCAGGGTTTCTCAGTCTTGGCAACATAAAATGTCAGGCTCGTTCCAGTTACCATAACCTTCGTCCTGTGTAGTTAATTGGAGCTGTAGGCATCTACAAGAAATAATACAATTGCCAATAGGAGTGATGCCATATCTGTTAGACATAAAAAGCTCATGTTTTAGGCCTTGTTACTTACCGTGCCACCATTCATTACTAGAGCCATCTCAGTGGGCTGGTACACATGGCCTCTAAAGGCAATGCCAGGACGCATGCTTCCATGGCTGCTGTGGTATGTCCCACTGCGAAGACCTGGCATTAAAAAATAAAATAAAAAATAAAAAAACATTATCGATGTATCAGTTTTAGGGCTGCACAATATATTGCAAAATTATTGTTATCGCAATATCTGCAAACGCAGTATCCGTATCGCAAGAATCTAAATATATCGCAATAACACTATGGTCTTCCATCTGACAGAGATTTACACTGAAGAATAATTTTCCACCAGAGCCTTAAAAGAACATGTGTTGTGACTAAATAAAAATGTTTTAAAAGTCCAGTTTTAGTGGTAATTGAATTAATTTAGTCACAGCTTAGCTTTGTTTTATGCCTGGTTTAGTCTGTGTTAAGTTTTGATTTTGTCGCTGTTTTGACTTGTAAATACAGGAACTTTTGTGAAATGTAATGAATTTAACTTACTATGTTCGAAAAGTTCATTTCAAATATATTTTCAAATATCACAATAATGTTATCACAATTTTCAACATAGTTATCAAATATCGCATTTTCTCTCCATATTGTGCAGCCCTAATCAGTATTTACATTTATCAAGTTTGTTGTGATACAGGTATTATGTCTCTCAACATTGAAGTAACAATAAAGTTGTGATATGTTGTGCAGCTCTAATAACAATGTACTAATCATTTCTCTTCATAGTCTAACACATTACTAGAATGATTGCAAAAACAGTGCACTGTTGCTTGTAAAACACACTGCAAAAGCTTGATGCCTTCCCTACAGGTAGAAAGGGGCTTACTTCTGCTGTAGCAGAAGGCTACAGCAAGTACCACTGTACATTAGCTGCTCTTTGAAATGTTGTTAATATCTGCTTTAATCTAGTTGCGTTCTCACCACAGCCTGTTCCTTTGTGTTTGTCCTAGATGCATTTGGCTTATTCCTCTGTCTGTACAAAGGGCCATCCAAATGAAATGACTCATACAGTACATCGCTGCCTAAAATTCAGGAACTATAAATGGATTGCGGTGTCTATACGGTAACTAAAAGAAAGCTACAAATCTGTCGCAGTCTTGAATATTTTGGTTAATCACAATTTACAGTATACTTTATTTGTCTTGAGCTTTATAAGGTCTGCATCGCATCACAGTCACGAGAAGAAACATTGTAACAAGGAAGACAATCATAGAAAATGGAATTGCTATTTATAAGAATAAGATTACCATAGTTTTTGTGATATATTTTAAAGACCATGATATATGCTTGTTTATCTTATGCCAAAGCGAGGACATTTTATAACATCAGTGTTGCTCCTGACACCTTTCTTCAAGTCTACAGTATAAGAAGAAAAAGAATCAAGGCTGGGAGGTGTGTCCAGTTATAAGACAAATATCAGAGGTCTGTTTTCATCAGTTACTTAGCAACCCTGACATAATATACTGAAGCAAATTAAAGTCCACATAAATATCAATGCAGCCTCAGGGGAAATTCATTTTGTGTTAAAATGTCTGTGGACAGATGTTCATAAACATCCACAAACACAAAAACCTACTTTCATTGTGCTCCTCCATTGCAAAGGGTGGGTGAGAGTGTGTTGGTTCTTCCCCAAAATGTGAAGAAGGGTTGGTCTTACTGGTGTCATAGAAATCCTGTGTGGTTGACTCGAGAGGTGTCCTAAGGCTCAGGTGCACCTCTGGGATGGCGTGGAAAAGCAGTAAAATCCAGCCCTGGATCACAAGAGCCACTGCTAGAGCAGGTTCATCCAATACCCTCATGTCTTTACTCTCTCCTTTTCCTGATCTTTCTGCTTTTGCCTTAGCTTTGAGGGCCTGGCTGCCGTACAGATAAAAGCCCAGCCAGGCCACCCAGAGCAATGCAGAGGTTAGGCAGGACAGGAACAGCCACACAGCATTACATTTCCATCTCCGTTTTTCACTTTCTGACTCTCTGTCATCGTCACTGCCCCCTCCATCTGCCCCCAGCTCCCCTCCACACAGGACCACCCCCAGAGAGAGGCCCATCGCTATGAGGAGCAAGCCCAGGGTGTAGCTGCATATCAGAGCAAAGTCCAAAGGTGGGTATTCACAAGCTGGGTGCCCTTCTCTTATCACAGTCAGCAGGACCCATTCGGCAGAAATAATGCCTTGAACCAGGGCCAGAGCCAGGCCCAGGGCTGCCAGTGTGCTGCCTGAGGGGCTTGTCCTGCCAGCTACCAGCCTCCGGAGCCTCACACCCTGTACCACCAAACTGGAGAAGCACAGAGCAAATAGGGGCCCCCAGAAGGCCCTGCGCACCACACACAGCCACTGGTTCTTCCCCACTAGAAAGGCCAGAGAGATGGTGAACAGCCCCAGTAGAGTGGCCAGGAGTAGGAGGAGAGGCCCCAGGCCTGAGCGGTGGGCTGGGTCTGATATCGAGCGCAGTTTGACCAGCATGAAGACAGAGACAACCAGAGAGGTGAGCCCCCCACTGCAGGCCACCGCCTCCAGAACCACACCCCATACAGCCTCCAGGTCACACAGCACTCTGTAGGGAGGGTCCACATCCACACTGCACCCCCGAGGAGGAGGAGGAGGGGAGGGCTGAGATGAAGCATAGCTCATCAGAGATAGCAGGCAGATGATGACAAAGCCAACGGCCATCTTAGAAACAGAGAAGGAGAGTGAAAATCTGTGAAAGTGTTAAAAGCACAGGCAGCACTGGTACATACCGTTATGTTAACTGCTTCGGTTATATAATAATTACTGTAATGGTTCAGACAGCTCTATTATTCTGCAGACATCTAACTCAGACACATTCAGAAACACTCACACTGGTGTCACAGATGAGAACTGCATTTAGCACTGGGCACTGGTTACCATGGGAACGGGAAACAGCGTGGGATGACTACAGCTAATACTGGCTTTTTAGAAGTCGTTTTTCAGTAGCCCAACACGTAATCACTGCACAACACTCATAATCCATACATCATAGGAACCATATTTGATAAACACATTTACATCCTTTCATCTTAAAATATCATTCCAAACATTTTAAACAGGTTATATAAAAATGCACAAATATACATCAAGCTAGATGACTGTCAATACAGAATCTACTCACCTCATATAGAGTCTCTTGAATCCTGGTTAATTGGATCCTTTGCACAACACAACTAGGACCGTTTCCATTTTGTCTGAAAAAAACAATGTCTCTCCTCTCTGAAGTCAGCGCGCCTAGTGATTACAAGTACAAAAGGAACCACACTTTGTTAGACCACTGGCGTCCTGCTGCTTCTGTGACTTGTCCGGCTGCTCAAAGAGAAATCCACAATTATGATGCATGCCTTGACACTCCACACACCCACATAGTCAAATATATCTTCTGCCTCTCTCTCACTCCTTCTGTCCTCTTCTTTGTGGTCTTTCTTTCTACATGTCTCTGTGGCTCGCTCCCTTTCTCCCTGCTTCGCGCTCAATGTGCGGAGGTGTCAACAGAGATGCAGTTCACCCACATATGGGAGCACAAATTGATGGTGTACCTGTGTCACTGGGAGAACATAGGAAATGGCGTCTAAGCTTCAGTTCACAGCCAGTCCAGCATTACTCACTTGTTTGCACATATCTGTGTTATATCCTGCTGTCATGCTCCCACATCTTCCTCTTATTTCTTATGCATTTCTCTTGTGCATAGAGCTGCTGGAGGTGCAGATTCATCAATAAACAGCAAATAGTCTTCACAGAAGTCTGGTGTCAGTGCATCCTACCAAATGAAAATAGGATTTGCAGCAATCTAAGCACAGGTGAGTTTAGTGACCACGTGGACAAGTGCAGAGTGTTACATAATAGCTTCAAAGACATGATTCAGCCAAGTGTCCGTTCAGTGCACTCTCGAGTGTAGATGGCTTCATGTGGGCTTCGACATGACAGCTATGAAACAAAGCCACTTTCCAAGCTAATTGAGACTGCCAGGATCAGTGAGTGAGAGATTGATACTGACAGGAACCAGCAGGCTTAGGAGGTCAAACAGAGGGCAAGTGTAGGTTGTTGATATAATGTACAAGACCATTAAAAGATGCTTAAAATTGTACATATCTGTACCCTGTTGTGACTAATGAGTCTAGTTCAGGAAGTGAGTCCTCAAAATTCAAAACTTTTCCACAAAATCCAGATTGTGGTCATTATTCCTTTTTCTGACCTTTCTGGAGTGGAAGAACATACAAGCCTCACAAAACGGCTCATACTATAACATTTATGTATAATGTACCACCAATGATTTCTTTATTAATATGAATAAGTAAAAGTAATCAGCAGATTTTCTTTGTTGAACATTTGGGTTAGCTGTAGTTGTCATGAAGGGATGAGTTGCTTTGTCATTGAAAGAGATGGGGACAGAAGTGGGTGACAGGGCAGAGAAGTGCTGACTAACTAACTAACTCGGGGCATCAGTCTTAATCTGTTTAATCCAGTGGTCATTGTCCAACAAGACCTTGTTAAGTATCACTAATCCCATCTTCATCCCACCTTTTTCCTAGCAACCCTCCGAAAAAGCCTTTTTGGGGCTGCAAATCATTACATCTGTTGTCTGTCATGAAAAATACTAATAACCAATTTACAACACTAATTACACACTTTTTACACTGGCAGTTGAATGGAAACCAATCCAGTCATAGATAGCCTGGACAAACTTGCATTTAGGTGTGCAGAAAGCTAAAAAGCAAAATAGTATGACACAAAATGTGCTTTAAAGTTGTAATCATGCCTTCAGATTAATGAATTAAATGAGGCTGAATAAAATTCTGTTATTGGGTTATCTGCATTTAAAAGACACTACTGTAATGGTTAAAAAGCTGCAGGATGGGGCTAGACGTAATACCTGGTCCTGGATATGGACCACATGTCCAGTAGATGGTGCTGTGTACAGTTTGCCATGCATTTAAAATTACACAGTCTGAAACTTCTAACTGTTAACTTTAAATGTAGAGCCTAAACTAAAATAATAGCCCCAAATTCACTTTTGTTAATATATTTATTGAGGAGAAGTGACAGTCCTGTGTAAATTTGCGGTAGCATTTGTAGTGCAAAAATACCCTGAAACGTTACATAGTGTAGTAACATACTGAATCTCTTAAAGAATTGTGAAAAGTGCACATGTGATGAGCATAATGAGAAGTAAAAATTCTTTACATTACAGTATGACAACCTAAAACATTTGCATTTCTACACACCTAAAAACACAGACACATATATATAGTTTTATATTTTACACTGGCATATGATAGTACAGTGTGTTGTATACTTGAGGCACCATCCAGTGGAAGAATGCCAAGCCCCATGTTTACAGAGAGAGACTTGGCTCATGTACATTTATTGATTTAGTCACAGCTATGTTGTGTTACAAGCGTTTGTGGATGTGGATGACACCATTACAAGCTGGGCAGGAGTGCTCAACATCTTTGCAGGAGTTCACACAGAATGGAATTAAACAGCAGGGCCAGATTCTGTTGGAACAAGTTACAATATCACAAAAGAGGCAGATAATACCTAATTGCCCCAGCAGGAATTATGTACCGTAAGTAATAGGGCATTTTCAGCATGCTGCAAATGTTAAAAATGAATAATAAATTAGATGCCGCTGCAGTAAGAACTACAGTTTTACAGCTACTTAAAGATATAATTCATCTAGTAATGCCATTGTCACCAGTGACAATAGAAAAACACTGTCTAATTGACTAAACAATACATTTGTAACATTTATTTTTCAGCATTTGCATTTTCTGGCATGTGGTACGTGCTTTACCACGTGAGCAACCTGAGATTTCATAGTGAATTTAATAGATATACTATAGTCTGCCTAGCTCTTCTGTTTATGAAATGAGTGAAAATGTTGTCTACTAGGAAAAGATGTGAAACTGTTGTAGGTTTGGGTATTCTACTATCAAAAGCTGTGGAAAGTATTTTTAACAATACTAGCAGCAGTGGTAATAATACTGTAGTAGCGGTAGTAGGAGTCCTTGTAGTAGTTTTACAGTGGTAATAGTAAAAATAGTCAAAGTAGTAGTGGTATCCGAAGTAAAAATAGAAGCAAAAGCAGCAATAATAGTAGTAGTAATCTAGTAACCTCAACGCTCAATAGTTTTTTACTTCTGCTTAAGTGATAAAAGATTTGGAGGACCATGCCAATAACAACATGTTATAATGTTAATGGAATATATTTTGTTTATTCCCTTCTATATTGCACACAGCGTTTCAAGTAATACTCACAAAAAGATACCAAGTATTCCAAAGATGAGCCAGGTGAGCAACCCGATTTTGAACGTTACTGCAGTAACCACAGTGCTTTGACAGTGAGGACACTTCATCTGCCCAGGAGACACTGTGGGCCTTGGTTGGATCACTACAGCTGGAATTAAATAAAAAGTGCATTGCTTCAAAGATCTTAATTTACAACTTATGGACTTTTTTTCAATAGCTTGAGATACTCACCAGTCTGTACTTGAGGTTGGGCTTGGTACTGATAAACAACTTGTTGGACTGGAAATAATAATAAGAGAGAGCGTGTCAGGCTGTAAGAGGACAAGGAAATGGCATGAACTGCTATAACAATCTTTTTGGCCATCTGAAAAATGATGCATGACTTAAACTATGCCCTTGTCTTACCTGGTTGCACATCTTGTTGCAGCTGATAGACATTATATTGCGGGACTGGGGGTACAGATGGGTATGGCTCTTGGGGCTGAGATGGGTACGGCTGTGGGGGTACAGACGGGTACGGCATGGGCACAGTTGCTAAAGGCTGTCCCGTTTCCATTATATTTACCTAGATAAAAACAGGTTGAAATAAACTATGCAGTACAGATACTTGATTGGGCAGGGCACTCAACTTGTCATAATAAGGAGTAGTTGCTGATCCAGTTATGGGGCATTTCACAGTGGTTGTAACATTTGGTGAATGAATGACCAAGCAGATTTAATGACATTATATATATAAACTAGCAGCTATGTTGTTTACTCATAAGTATTAAAGTACATTTTCATGTTAAGTGTGTCATCCTACAACATTTACTTAATTTTAGTCAATAATTACTAGGGATTTGCCAGGTGTAAGTACAGCATATTGTAGGATTGTGAGACTTTTGTAATGGGAAGTTTTAATATGTAGTAGTTGCTAATCCAGTTATGGAGCCTGTTCTGAGTTGCTGCAACATCAAGTGATTTTTGTTTAAGTAAAGTAGGAAAACTGGTGAAATATTGCTAGTCGTCAAGCCACCAGAGCAGACATTATATACAGTTGACACCTTTAATATGCCTTAAAATTACAGCAGTCCTACCCATCTATGTTTAATAGGTTTACCAGTTTTAGAGACACTCTGGGTATTTATAGTATGGCCCTGTATCTATTAAAATTGTATATTTAATAATTATTACAAACTGGCCAGTAGTTTGTCACAACTAGATCAAGTTTGACTCATATGCAAAATAAAAGATTCACTCTGCCATGATTGGGACAGTCATGACTTGTATGAGATATGGGTTCAACTTCTGGTCTTTGTGGTGTGAGAATTATTTGCCAGCTACATTATTATTTGAACAAAGAAAGTTTAGTCTGTGGACGTGGTCACATATTTTCAGTATAGTCACTCACAGTTCATTTACAGTAAGTGCTGCAACCTTTCCAGTGTGTGCTACTTCATTCCTACCAAATACTATTCCTTAAAAGCAAGCAAGTGATCTGGATTCTTTATCTCTCTGTATATATGAAGCATTTTGTTTGTCATCTTACTTTTACTTAAATTAATGTTATTCAAATATCTCTTTTAAAATCACATGAATATTAGATCAGACAGCATGTCTTACCTTAGTAAATGATCTTGAGTGGATCTGAGTGAGAGATGCCTAATGTTTCCTCCTCTGCTGTTCAACACTGATACTGAAAGCAAAAAGCTAAAGAGGAATCCAGTTGAAGGTGGGTCATTTATCAGTGACTTTACACACCATCTGCTTTTGTATTTTACTGATTTACTTTGCATACAATACAATCTGGTCCATAGAGGTTAATGTAACACTTCACACAGCACTTGACGGAAAATTATGTCAAAAAGCTTTATAAAGACATCAATTTATGCTTTATTGCTGGACCATTTTTTTCACCTTGTGACTTCAGTATCTCCAGTCCAGGTCAACACTGTGGTGTCAAACGGTTTGCCAGAATCTCTTTGATCTCAGTGACCTCCCTGATTTCCTCCCAGACCAAGATTCAAGATTCAATTTGTTGTAATTTAAAGAAAATGAGAGACCCTACGGACACAGCTCCAAATGGCTGCACCAACAGTGGCGGTGGAGACCATGGTTTGGTAGAAGCTCTATAGGTGGGAGTTGAAGATCCCTCTGGCAGAGGGTTCTGCCAAACGTTCCCAAAGTTCCACCATCAGCTACAACTCACCACCAGATGGACACTCCTCTCATCACTCAGGGGTTCAAGACACATAACCAAACATCAAAAAACTGCCAACAACCCCCCTAGTGCTTGAACATGGTGTTTGTGAAGGACAAACTGTGGCTGGCACAGAAGTTCAATAACTGAATTTCACTGGGGTTCAGATTGGGCAGGCCCAATCACATCCCTCCAGATGGTGCTGTTGTTGTTGCCCACATGAGTGTTGAAGTCCCCCTGTAGAACAATGGAGTCTCCAGTTGGAGCACTTTGCAGCACCCCTCCCAAAGACTCCAAAAAGGACAGGTACTCTGCCGAGTAGGCCAAGACAACAGTAAGAGACCTCTCCCCGACCCAAAGGCACAAGTTGGTAACCTTCCTGAACTGACCACCAGGCGCTCGCTTTTGAGCTCCCTCTCCAGGCCTGGCTGTAAGTAACTGTATCTTGAAAAATACGTTGCCTGAATTGGAATAAAGAGTGGAATAATAGTCCCAATTTTGTTTTGTGATAAATACATTTATTATAAAGTTACAATGGCATCTCCCATGCAAGTTTGCAGCAATAGTTGCTTTACTTATTAGAGGTATAGTAACATGTTCAATCTCCTAAATAACTGTGAACGATCCATTAACATAATCAATAGCTTTATTAAAAATTTATTAAATATAAACAGCTGTACACATTAAAAACCCACACATTTTGTTTAAAATTTTATAATTGCTTAACTTTGAGGGGTTCGGCTAATGATAATGGCTCCTTTTTTAGTAAAAGCAGTCCTTGTCTCATATGCGCTTGTGGACGTGGATGATGCCATAACACGCTGGGCAGATGTGCTCTGCATCTTTACAGGAGTTCACGCAGAATGGGATTAGACAGCAGGGCCAGATGCTGTTGGAACAAGTTACAGTATAAATAAAGAGACATATAATACCCAATTTTCCCAGCAGTAATTATCTACATGATATGGCTATAAAACAAATTCATCATGCTGCAAGAAATTGGCAAAGGAACTGTGAATAAACTGTAAATCTGACACTACAGTAAGAATCTGTTTGAATTTGGAGGATATAAAATTATGTGGTGCGAGGGCTCTTGTGAAAGACCTTTAGCTTTAGGTGGTAGCTAAATTATTTAAAATACTGAATTGGGTTGGACCACTTATGCAGGGGCATAGCCAGGATTTTTTTACTGGGGGGAACAAGCCGGGTCCTGTCATTTTACTGCGGTGGCACATGGCAGATTATTATTATAGGACTAATACAAAAAATGTGAATTATCTTTTGTTCTGTTCTGAAGCCAATTATTTGGATAGACTTTTTATGGTTTGAGGAAGTTAGGAGTTGAGCCATGATGTTTGCAGCTCACAGAAGAGCAAGTCATGACACACAGGGGTTAAGTATGTAACAAATTTACAGGGGTTCTGGAGGTCCTCCCCCAAGGAAAAAATCAACATAACAGATAATATTTGCTGTAACCTGGTGCATTTTAAAGTGTTTTAGCTAACTATAGTGAGTAAAACAATCAGTTCCTCCAGGATTTCGCAGGCAATTTTTGTGATTGTTGCGGGCTAAAATGCCTGATTTTACAGGGGATTTTCTTAAAAGTTGTGCTAAAAGTTGCAATTTTTTTTTTTTTTTTTTTTTGACTATAATTCAAAAAGTACCAGAGGTGATAAAAATACACTGTTACTTGAGCTTTTTCTTAAAAATATTAGCTAGAACTATAAAAACGAACAAAATCTGTTTTTAATCATATGTAATCTGGTAATAATCTAACAAAAAATACCTGTATTTGAACAGGCCAAGTGTACCTACTTTTTTAATGATATTGCTGTGTTATTAGGCTATTTTTTTGCCACTGATTCTGATTCTGTCCCTCTCAGATCTTCTCTGGTGATTCCTCTGTTGTGTGCTGTAGAACATCCAGTCATTAAAAAACAGAAGAAGTTTGCTGTGCTGTAGGTTTTCAGGAAGGTTATTAGTCTGCAACATTAACGTTTAAAGAACAATGACCTCAAACTTCACTGTTGTCTAAATACGCTGCCCATTCAACTTTTTAGGCAACCATATCACCATGGCAACGCACCGAGACAAAACGAGAAAGTACCGCGTTCGTCTCCTCCTTCAGTCCCATCCACACCGCTGCTGCTGCTGAGCACCTGCGACCTCATGTGCGCTCGACCTCCGCGCAATAGCTCTGCGCTGCTCCTTCGTGCCGCTCTGTCTATGAGTGCGCCGCACCTCCGCATTGCACCTCCACGCCGCTTTGTCTGTGCCTACACTCGACCTCTGCCAGAGGTGAGAGAGAGAGAAACTGCTCTGCTCGGTACAGGGGACGACCTACAGACAGCGGTAAGTGCAGTAAAATGCAGTTTTAAAGGAAAATCTCAGCGAAAATTGGCCAAAATTGCGGAAAACTTGCGGAGTTTGGACAAAGTTGCAAGGTCGCACTGAATTTGCTGGGTTTTCTTGATTTTGCGTTAATAGTTGCGATCGCAACATCGCAGAAACTTTACAGTGCTTCCCCTTCCAGCCTGCAGTTTCTTCTCTGCTCTTCTCCATCTCTCCACATACTTTTGATCATAATTAATAAAGTTATTGGAAATAATGATCTCTTTTGTAATAGTTTTTGAGTAAAAGAGAAACTGGACCTAAAAAACACCGCAGCTGTTCACAGATGGAGCGGTGATAAACTGCGCATCTTGTAATTAAGCCTAAATGCTTTTACAAACTTTAATGGTGCATATCTCTGTGATTCCTGAACTTATCAACGCCAAATAAAACCCAACACAAAGCTTAAGGTCTTATCTGTCAGGATGATTTAGCTGCAGGTCTCTATGTCAAGCTGTTTGTTTTACAACAGCTGCGCAAAGATGTAATGTGAGTTGGTAACGCCAGCGTCATTATGGACCTACGTAGCCTGTCATGCAGGACCGGTCAGGGAGGGCCGATGGGGTGGCCAAGCTCTGACCAACAGGGGCCGTGGCCACCCCAGGCCACCACGTGGCTACACCATTGCACTTATGAAATCTTTTATTTTTGCATTGAGTGCAAAGTGGATAGTTACTTCTTGATGTGCAGGCAGTGCAGTAAACCAGCAACTATCAATCAAGAGTAGCAGCAGGCCAACAGAAAAACCCACAAAAGTGTTTTTTACAACCACATGTATAATGGTCTCCAAAATGAGTATATTGTGTGCATTGTTAAATAATACTCACAAAAAGATACCCAGTATTCCACAGATGAGCCAGGTGAGCAACCCAATTTTGTATGTTACTGCAGTAACCACAGTGTTTTGACAGTGAGGACACTTCATCTGCACAGGGGTGTCTCTGGGCTTTGGCTGAACCACTATTGTTGGGTTGGCTAGAAGAAAACAAAAAGCTCATTGCTGCAACAAATCTATGTACATTTACAACTTGTGGACATATTTTGAAATGCTTGAGAGAATAAACACTCACAATTAGGCTGTACAGCTTCAAGTTGAGGTTGGGCTGTGTACTGATAAACAACTTGTCCGACTTGTTGACAGACAAGAGAATGATGTGAGACATGATAATTATCTTTTTGGCAATCTGAAATATGATGCATGACTCAAACTATGCCCTTAGCTTACCTGGTTGCACATGTGACTGGGCCTCAAAGGCCCCCACATTAAACTCAGTATACCCAGGTGGTGGAGGTACAGATGGGTACTGTGCTGGGGGCATAGGTGGGTACTGTGCTGGGGGTACAGGCGGGTAGGGCTCTGGGGGTACAGTTGGATACGGCATGGGCACAACGTTATCCGACTCCTGACCCTTTTCCATTATATTTTCCTGGGGGGAAAAAGCATGCAGCAGAAATGTTATTTAACTGGTTTGAAGCTCAACTCGTCATATTAAACAGTATTTGACTAATCCAGTTGTGGATCATTTCAGACTGGTCATAACATTTAGTGAACAATCAAGAAGATTTGGTGGAATTAAATATTTTCATTAAATAAAGACAGAGGCTGGATGTCCTTACACTAACTCATAAGTTATTACTGCAAATGCGTTATATATAATCAACTGTTTACTATTTACTGTGTATTGTGCAGTACTTGCTAATCCAGTTATGGAGCATTTCTGAGGTATTGCAGCATTCAATAATGGATTGTTTCATTAAACATTTTTATTGAATAAAGTTAGGTAGAGAAGCTGGTGAATATTGCTTCATTATTATTGCACTCGTAGGTTTTTGAGATCATCTATTGTCTATATTTGAATTAATTTTAAATCCTTACCTCAGTGAATGGTCTTGAGTGGATCTGAGTGAGAGATGCCTGATGCTCCGCTACTGTTCAACATTGACATCGAAAGCAACAGGCGACAGAGAAATCTAATTGAAGGTGGGGCAGTTCTATGAAAAAGGCACGGCATCTACCTCTCTTTTGTATTTTTACTGACAAATCAGGCCTATAGCAGTTTACACAACACTTCACAGCACATGAGGGAAAGTTATGTCAGAAAACCTTTCAAAGACATGAATGTATATTATTTAAAACCTCTTGTAGCTTTATTATTGTTTGTCTGTTGCTCTAGTTTTAACATAACATTACAGTCAACATTATTGTAGACCAAATCCATAACATTTATACACTACATGGATACGCTGTCAATGCATACATAAAAGATATGCATTTTTGTTTAATAATCAGAAATAATTTACTTTCTGAGTTCTAAAAATGTGCTTTTATGGAGTAAATTTCAGATGTATTTTTTGACCTTGGTCTCTGTGGCAAGTGTGTAGCAAGCAGTGATAGGTACAGTAGTTGTGGTGCTAGTAGTCACATTAGTTGTGGTAGTAAATTTGATTTATTTAGTTTTGTTTTATTGATTCACTTTGATTGGTGAGGCACTAGAGATTAACAAAAAGGAAGCAGTTTCTCTTCAGGTTTTATTTGTCAACTTAAATAAAGCATTGCTGAGCGACTTCATGTCGCCTATAGCAAATAAAACACATTACATTTAATTCATACATAAATTAACACAAATTATATGTGCTTTTGTGTAAATATTCTGACAAACATATTTACAAAAAACATTATTGGAGTACACTTTTTCACATTTTACAATTGTTTGACATGGGTGTATGTGTTAGATTTAAGCTGTGGGCTATTGGATTATAAAAAATAAAAAAAACTCCTAGACCTTAAAATTCTTTTTTATTTGACACTTGAGCTTGTGAACAATGAGTGTAAATATTCTCTGTAAACTAACTCTCCACTGCCTGTACTCAACTGTAGTTATCAACCACAGTTCACAGAAGAAATTTTTTATTTGTTTATTTTATTTAACCTTTATTTTACCAGGAAGTCCCTTGAGATAAAATCTCTTTTTCAAGGGAGACCTGGCCAAGAGGCACACTGGTAACAGTTACAAAAGACAGACAAACACAATTATACAACAGTCAACCTTGTAAAATTATTTAATTGAAGCACAAAAACTATATGGGAGGGTGTGTCTTCAAAAGCAAAAGTTCTAAAAACATGGGAGCTTTGGACGTGTTTACAAACAACTGTCCCAGCAACTACGACTAACGACACTTGGTCACAGTCTCAGACAAACCTGGAAGTATGTACACAAGCCAGGAGCTATCCGAATAGCATAGCAGAGATCTGGAGTTTGCTTTTAATTCTTTAAAATAAAAAATAAAAATACTGTGAATAAGCTATACATTTTGAAAGAAAACAATAGCGCCTTCACATTATTCCTGATAGATTCTAGTTTTGGATAGATAAAGGATGTATTGACCAATCAGAGTGCACCTGTCCTGTGAAAGCGTGTGATTGGTTAAACTGTCTCTTCCCTCGCTCTAAAACAAAGACCCTTATAACACAGCCCACAGGTGACCTCAAAGTCATTTTTTCTCAGGCGACTTCTGTTATGCTGCACTAATAACTAAATAATTTTCTTTACCAAAATACCAAAATAGGTAGTGCAGCTTTAAATCGAGCCTTGCCCTACATGCGTTTGTGGATATGAAGGACATTTTTACATGTTGGGCAGGAGTGCTCCACATCTTTACAAGCATCAATGCAGAATGGGATCCAGCAGCAAGGCCAGCAGCTGTGGACAAACATATGGTTATACATATTCCAGTTGTATTTTTTATCTTAATTTCTTACAAAAAGTTGAATGTATGAAATTATTCATTTACTACTGATACTGTATAATGGGTTTTTGGCTACATTAAAAATGTTTGGTCAGAGCAGTGCTACAGTCTTATGCAGTAAATATGCATCGATCAGGCATAACATTATGATAATCTATTGATGGTTATAAAGTTACATGTTACAGTGGTCTAGCCATCACAATTTGGTCCTTGTCAAACTCTAAACCTTACGCTTGCTTCTTTTTTAAGCCTCTAACACATCAACTTTAAGGACAAAATGTTCACTTGCTGCCATATACATATGTTATTCACTTCACCTGTCAGTGGTCATGATGTTATGCACAATTGGTGTAGTTTCTAATTATTTCTATTTGTGATAGAAATTAATTTTTTTTTACTCACAGAAATAAACCAAGTGCTCCACAGATAACCCATGTGAGAAGGCCGTTTTTGTATTCAACCTCAGTAGTCACATTGTTTTGGCAGTGAGGACACCGCATCTGCCCGGAACAGTCTGTGGGCTTAGGCTGAACCACAACTGTCGCTGTAAGAAAAAAAAAACAATCTTTATCACACTAACTATGTCACCATCACATTTTGTAGCTTTTCACACTCACTGGGATGGACCATCTGAGGCTGCGCCGCATACAGATAACTCACTGGCTGAGCTGAAAATCAAAAAGCAGCAGTAAGACTCTGACTGAAATGAATGATAATAATTAACTTGATTGATATAGCATTCTTATTGAAAATGGTTTACACTGGCAAAAAAAAAAAACAAGAGACGGTAATATAAACAAAGACAATACATTAAAAAAATACATATAAAATTATATATAAAATCAGTAGTAATAAAAGCAAAACAAATATTAATAATCAAAACAACAAAGATTGAGTATGCAATAAATATTTTTTTTAAAAAGTGAATGAGGTGAAGTGTATAGTTTTTAATTTGTATCAGAATTTTTTTCAGAAAATATCAGAGACAAAATTATTCATTTTTGGTCTAGATGCAGAATATTGTGTTGGTCCAGAAGTGTTTTAAGGGACACTGTGCCAATTTGAGAGACAATTCTAGTAGATTCTTTGTGAGCATTTACCTCTGAACTAGAAGATCTTTGATCTCCTGAGTCCAGGTCCGGGCGCTATATCTTTACCATTGCTAGATAGTACCAGTTCCTTGGCAGAGGTCTATGCTCTCTGTTTGCCTCGAGTTTTTATAATTTTGTGTATTTTTGCACATTCATACATTTTTTGTTCATAGCCTTTCTTAAAAGCTTTTGCACTGTAGGCTACTGTATTTTCTTTCACATATTTTTGGGGATTTCCAGATGACAAGCACAGGATGATTGCATTGCTCTGATTGTGTAATTAACTAGGGAGTGCCGCCCTTTTAGTGCTTTCCATGTCAATAAAAAATTAATGCTAAAAATTACAGGTAACCACTTAACAGAAGAATTATGAGCCCTTACCGTTGGGTTCCATGTTAATCACAGGTCTGGGCGGTTCGGGCGGTCCAGGCGGTCCAGAGTATGGTGGGGGGTTCTGAGCCTCTTGATGCTTGTCCATTTTATTTACCTACAGCTGAGATGGAAAAAACTATTACATACATAGTACTGCAGCCATTGCCAAAGTGAAGAGTGTTCAGCCCCCTTAAATAAATAAATAAAAAAACACACACAAAAAACGCTATTCATCATCCTCATGTTTTCGTCCATTTATGTCTATAAAAACAAGACTCATTAACTCATTAACATTACAAGACTCTGATTGTTTGCTAAAAAGTGTTTTAAAGTAATATTTTAAACAAGTTTATAACTGTAATTAATTTCAGACTCAATTTCTTTTTATGTACTTCATATAGACACTCTTTGGGGGGCCCCCTGCAGTACCTTCGCGGACCCCCAGGGGGCCCCAACCCCACTTTGGAAACCACACTTTGTGTGTGCTAAAACTTGTGGTATGTTCTGAGTAAGTTTGAGGCAGTGACGCTCAACTCTTTCAGCCTCTTTAGCTGAAAATCGTGTTCATCCAGTTGTACAGCATGTTTCCTCTAAAGACATTTTAGCATTAAGTTCAAGGAAAGTTTAAAAATACCCAACTTTAACATGGAGTAGTGTATACTAAAAACTACCAAACATGTAAAGCATACAGCCGTCAATTTTGTACCTTTAATAACCTACATGGCAATTAAATTCTTAACAATTAAAAACATAGGATATGTTTATAAGCTTAACTTTTTTCCATTTCACCACTCCCTACTTATGCACACTGATTTTCTGAGTGTATATGTAAAACACAACAAATAACACAAGCAAATATACTACACAGGGAACGCAAATTATGAAAAATGCTTGACATAGATCCATAACCACTGAAACTAAGGAAATTGTTAAAAATCCTTAATACAGTCATACATTTAAAACCATTTGTCAAACCAGTGTACAAGGCAACATTACTGCCATTCCAGTCTAGTTTTCCCACAGTAGTTTGACGTTGCTGTGTGACTGAAAATGCCCCTATTTGGTTTTAGTTTATATCACTCTTTACATACTGTCTATGTCAGATTTTTATGTGTTCCCTCATTCCAATTACTATTGCCATTCCTATAACAAATGTAATCAGGTTTATCTGTCTCCCAAAATACTTTTATGACACCAAGTTACTTACTGTTATGGACATATTTTTAATTATTTAAAGGATTACTGATTTGAAAATATTCTGCACCACTAAAAAAGGTATCATGATGAGTAAAATCAAGTCACACCATGAAGTTATAGTTGATTAACCTTTGTAAGTATCGAATATTTTGACATTTAAGATAAAGTTTATATAAGAGAATTGAAAAACAAATAAAGATTACCTTAATTAAACTAGATGTGTAGTGTAGAGCTTGTTATTGCTTCTTCCAGTGTTGGTTTCTTTTGATACTCCAAGGCAAGCAGCCAGCAGGTAAAAGGGAAGGTGTGGCTGGAAATGCAAGTGGAAAAGTCAACATCGTAATTAATAAGGCATGCATTGTTCATGCATCAAAATAATAGACATTCTGTGGTAATGTTGCAGAAATTCTGGTAAGTTGACATGCCTTGTTTTTGAAAATAGTGGCACAAGCCAGTATTTTCAGACTATATCCAGACGTATGAATACACAGCACAGTAGGTTAGTGGGTTATTCTGATCAAAGAGTCAGATATTTGTACAATGTGAAAGCAACTTATTAGTGGTATTCAAATATTTGCCACAGGCCCATAGTGAGAGCCCTGTGGTTAACCCGCAAGGACTACCCTCAACAATGTGAAGTTAAAGAGTTTGATAAACCTGGCTGTCTATGCATTTCACCAAGGATGAGTTCACTCAGAGGTTACACATATACACATAATTTGGTATCTACATAATTGTGCAATGCTGCTCTTTAGCCACTGAGTGGAAGCACTAAGCTGCCAACATGAATTGAAAGTGTGTATCTGTGGCCAAGGGAAAGTGAATCTCACCCCTGCATTCACTCCAATCAAGAAATGTACCAAGCAAATTTATATTTGAAAATGTTATGGGAGGTCTTCTGTTCTCAGAGACTTTCAGCCCCAACAGATTCAATTAGTGAGAATTTCCTACAATAAACTTTCACTGTGTCTATTAGTGGTTTATGTTTTTGCTCCCATTGGTTAGTTTGTTTTAATAGAATTTAAAACATTTCAGAAAAAGTCAGTTGGATATTAGACAAAAGAAGATTTTGGGGTGTTTGGTGTGGATCCAGAACATCATCTGGATCCAGGATTTTATTACCGGTCTCATTAACATTGTAAATTTTGTCTGTTAGCAACATTAGTAACAGTAGTAGCATTGTTAGTTTTCTAGTTTATTCCAGTAATTAAAGCATCTGCACTTGATACAGAAAGTCCAGAGTTCAAGTCCCAGCTGGCAAGCAAAATCTGATCTGTGCTCTCCAAGTGCTTCTAGTTTTAACATATGATTACAAAACAATGACTAATTAATGTACCGCTTTGCAATTACTGCATAAAGTAAAAAACGTCTAAACAACAAATTTTAATCTTTGAATTCTTTGAAATCTTTGAGTCTTTGAATTCAATACATTTATACTAATTATGACTTATTGCTTGATACTATGTAGTATGATGTCTTCTGCAGTCTGTGGTTCAACAATTTTTAATCACTTCTGGTTAAACAGCTTGCTTGTTACCTTTGATGTGAGGATGACGCATTGTGGTCTATTTATGTACAGCAGGCCTATATTATCTGTTATTTATGATATTTTTTTATTGTTTTGTCTTCACACATGTTACATACAGGAATGTAATGAGAAAAATGTGGATACTGACATTTTATATTTAGGCATTTTCAGTTTTCAGCTGCATGTAAAGCAGAAGAAGGAAACATATGTACATGAAGTCCATTTACAGTGGTTTCAAGGATAACTGTATTGCATCACTGACTTGTTTGTGAGAAAATGTACTGTTGGCTGATGATAGTGACAGATGTGAAGGCGTGCATTTGAAAGTGGTAGGTTTGTTCATGGGTTAGTGTCTGTTAGCAAGACAACTCAAAAAGTAATGATCAAATTTTAATAACATGCTCAGGAAAAGTCAGTAATAGGGCCAAAGAAATGGTTAGATTTTGGTGTGGATTTGAAACTACAGTGGCAAGCAAAAGTATGTACCCCCTTAGCATGTTTCCTTTATTGTTGCCTTACAACCTGGAATTTTAATGGATCATTGTGAGGTTCATGTTAGTCACTTTACATCATATGACAACAACTATGAAAATGCAAAAAATAAATAAATAAAAATTATTGTGAAGCAAATTAGGAATATGACAGAAAAACAGAAAACCTGAGTGTGCAAAAGTATTTACTCCCTTTTTAAAAAGGCCCCTAAATGAGACCCAGTGTTACTCACCCTCAGAAGTCACAGAAATAGTTAGATAAGGTTGGCCTGACTGCAATTCAACTGTCATTATGCCACAAAACACAATTTAATCCATCATTACAACATGTAAAAGTTAAGGAACCACACCAAACCTGCTTAAAGAGGACCATCTAAAACTCACAAACCGGGCAAAGAGTGCATTCATCAGAGAGGCAACAATAAGACCAAAGGTGACCCTGAAAGAGCTGCAGAGCTCCACAGCAGAGACTGTTGTATCTGTCCACAGGACCACTCTGAACCATACACTCCACAGAGCTGGGCTGTGTGGAGGTGTGGCCATTGCTTGATGAAAATAATAACATAACATGTTTGTGTTTGCCAAAAGGCACGTGGGAGACTCTCTAAATACGAGAAGGTCCTCTGTCCAGATACAGTTAAAATGAGCCATCAATGAAAGATGCTATGTGTAGCACAAACCTAGCACCTGACTGTGCCCCCTCTCTAAAGTGACGCCTGGTGATGGCAGTGCCTTCTGGGGGATATTTGTCATTGGTAGGGCCTGGGAAACTGCTCAGAACTGAAGGAATGAAGGATGGGACTAAACACAGGAAAAATTTTAAAGAAAACTACTCAAACAGTGCTGTACAATACATCCAACCTGAAGGAGCTTAAGCTGTTTTTAGATGAAGAATGAGCACAAATCCCAGTGATTTTATGAACCAAGCTCATAAACACATCCTAGAAAAGTTGGAGCTGAAAGTCCTTCAGAAGGTGGCTCTACAGAGGACTATCTTGAGGGGGTACATATTTTTGCACGCTCAAGTTTTCTGTAATATTTCTAATTTGCTTCACACAAAAAAAAAAGTTTACATTTTATAGTTGTTGTCATGTGATGACTGACATGAACCTCTCAATGATCCATTTAAATTCCAGGTTGTAAGGCAACAATAACGGAAAAATACTAAGGGGGGTACATACTTTTGCTTGCCACTGTACATTTGAATTCAGGAGTTAAGATTTTACATTTTTGATTTTTGAGACAGATACCAACCCAGCCATAAGGGGCCAGTAAAGGGAGAAATAATTAATAGTTTGTTTGTTTTTTAAGAGGAGGTATATTTAGAAGATTATTTGGAGGTGACTGGATGAAGTCAGCTATAGGGACTGTTTACAAGAATTGCTGTCAGAAAACCTAAAACCCGTCTACCTGCAACACTCCAGCCACATCATTGATAAATCTACCACAGGTTTAAACTCAAAACAGCAGTCATCTTATTGTCATGACAGTTGTGTAAGATTGTATGGCTACATTTAACCCTTTTTAATAAGTGTTGTCAGTAGTCAGCCAAACAGTGGTTAGAGATGACACAATATATTTTTTTTTTTTTATGGTTTCTGCAAATGACATTGAGCACTTTTATAAGCTGCAGTTTGAATGAGTCACGCAGCCTCTCTATGTTGCCGTCTGTCTAATCACAGCGATGATAGTTGTCCTGCTGTGGCATCAAGAGCACAGTGTGGCTCTACTGAGAGAGAAGAGGGATTTCATGAGTCTAAAATAAAAGTTAAGTATTAACTCCGGACCGAGAAGGAAGAGCAGGACCATGTCCAATCAAAGCCCATATGTAGACTAACCAATATTAACAAGATTTCTTTTTAATAGCTTTAGTCAGACACAGTCGTCGCTCTAATTCATCCCAAAGGTGTTCTGTTGGGTTGAGGTCAGGACTCTGTGCAGCCCAGTCAAGTTCTTCCACACCAAACTCACTCATCCATGTCTTTATGGCCCGTGCTTTGTGCACTGGTGCAGTCATGTTGGAACAGGAAGTGGCCATCCCCAAACTGTTCCCACAAAGTTGGGAGCATAGAAGTGTTCAAAATCTCTTGGTCTGCTGAAGCATTCAGAGTTCCTTTTACTGGAACTAAGGGGCCAAGCCCAGTTCCTGAAAGCAACCCCACACCATAAACTGAATTTATTATTTTTTTATTTTTTTAGCTGGGTGAGCAAATACTTTTGGCTATATAGTCTAGGTGTGCAGCCACTCAGGCAGGTGTAACGTTGTCTAAAGAAAAGCTCCTTTGTATTCACACAAAGACTTAGCAACTTGAAGATGTAAAAGTTTAATCAGACTAACACTGGTTACTGGGGCATACTTCCGTGAAGCGCAGTGTGGATCTGACAACAGAGGTCCTTTGAGACAAATGGGACAATTCACTAAAAAATCTGTGACAATTTATACTGTGTTAGATATTTGAACTACTTTTTGATCCATGTAACTTTTTCAGTATCATCACATTTTTATTTGCTGCAGTGCTGTGAACTACTATGGCAGGCTACAGGAACACTTAAAACTTGAAAAAAATCGTAAATAGCCGAATCCTAACTTTGTATTCCAAGGGCTTGAACTTGAATGGCCTACTCCATCAGTGGGGCTCAGGCATCTATAAGAAAAAGAAGAGTAATACTATTGATTCAGAAAGTTATCAGAGACACTAACTTAAGTTCTTTGCAGATATACTGTAACGCATGCTAGGTTTGAAAGAAAATTGCACTGACAAAAGTCTACGGGAGAACAAAGCAAAGATTCTGGATCATGTTTGTCATAACATAGCAGTCACAACTCAGTAAACCTCACAACAAGTTGGAGTTACAGGGGACTCAGCAGAAAAAACAGTGCTGTCAGTCACACACACTTTATTGCTTTGTATCAAAGTTTATCTCCCAAAAGCTTTTTAATCCCAGTTAGATTAGAGAGATACGTTATTGATCCTGAAGGAAATTCTGACCTTCAGTTTGACTGAGGGACATAAGAAGACAAGTGCAAAACCAAAACAGCTTTTTATTGTCTGGCTACAAAGCAATATAAAATCACAGATGAATCATGTTCAGCTGTTGTGTACACATTAACAATATTAAAACACCTTTTTGAAAATGCAAACGTGTGCCTTGCAGTTTAAGCTGAAACTTCTCGGCAGAGTTTGAAAAAGATTAAACCAAGAGCTCTCTTGATGAATAAAATTGTCCTTTGCTGAAAACATGGCTAAAAAAAGTTTAAATCTACCCTGTATTTCCTCCTTTTATGTTAACTAAAGCTAATGAAATGCACATACTAAATATCAATTATTTTATCAGATTTTCATCAAATTTCCTTAATATACTGTATGTAAACTCTACCCAGTGTTTCTTGCCTACTTTTATTTATTTTTTTAAATAATGATATGAACATAATAAAGTAGTTGATTAACTTGATATAACTTAACACTAAACAGCATATACTAATATGAATATGTATCTTTATTTATATTTAATTAACACAATTTAATTCAGCCTGATCCCACTATTTACAGTGTAATTATTTGTATTATTTTATTCTTTTAATCATATTAAAAACTGAATATGCACTTTCCATTTTACTGTGCTTTGTGAGCATTATTTCCCTGTCATTATATGGAAAGGATTGAGAAGGACTGAGAATGTTATTTTGTATAGATTGTTTTACCGCAGTATTATAAATTATATAAATTAAGATTTTGTGGAGAGGTTTTAATTATTCTTATTATCTTGACCTCTGTCTGACAACAACTAGAGTCTCCTCCAGCCCTCTCAATCACATCTGACAGACTCTTAATGTTTCATGATTGTTCCCATGCAGGAAAATGGTGGAGGTCAACTAACTGAGGATGTGCCAGAAATATAATAGCAGGCAGTGCACAGACAGAGAGTCTTTTAAGATCAATACAACTGGTCTAGGACTATAGCATCATGGATTTTTGAAATTCAAATCCCTTTTTGCAGGTTTGCCAGCAGCACACAGTTTTCTTCTGATCACAATTCAAATTGAGGGTTGAAAACTTAATGAATAAAGAGACATTTTGTCCAAATTTTAGATATAATGTACTATATATATAAAATAAACATATATGATGAGCTCTCTGTCAAAATATCACAATATTATTGCCAAACAATTTAGATTTTTGGACCAAAAACCAAACTGTTGTCTATGAACATAGGATTTAGTCATTTCCAAAACGGTGTGAGTGCATATATTGTAACTGCTATTTTTTTTTTTTTACCTGTGCCCAAGAGAAGAACAGTTCAGGAACCAAACTGGTCTCAAGTACTTCAACACTATAGCATTAAGTATCTCCCACTTAAACACAGAGAGACAATCTCGTTTCTGCCTTTTCCTCATCAACGCACCATGTTGATCTTTGACATATTTTACATATTGTTTCAGTATATAATTAATTACACCATTCTGTTATATTTCTGGGTTTTAAAAAAAAGCATATTGCATTTTTCTTATTTAAAAGCCAATCTAAAGGTCAATCAGAGTAACTGTAAAACTCATGGCCCTGCTGACAAAGCAGAGCAACAGTCAACCACTGTTCTTTGTGCAGGGTGCTCTCTGTTCATTGTTTATAGAAGTAAATTGTTTTTAATGGTAGTTTAGCTGAACATTTTAAAGCCCGTGCCAAATAGCCAGCTGTGTTAAAGTAAATCTATCATGAATGTACTCTAGGTCTTATAGTCACATGCAGGTAAAATGCATATTTTTATATTTATTTTTTTCTTGTATATTTTTCTGTTATAGACGTTGACTTCACTTTGAGTGCTAAAGTTGCTGAGGACTGAGATGAATAGGTGCAATATCCTCTTTGAAATGTTATACACTGACAGATGAAGGCCCCCTGTGGTTCACACTCTTTTTCTTATAAAACACACAACAAACAACACATGTAAACTGTTGTGTTGTTACCAGTTAACATTATGTTCAGTATTGCATAAAATAGATTTTTATGTTTGTTAAATTCATTAGACAGCAATAGGTATGGGATGGAAACCAATATGAAGGTACAAGTATACTGTTGTATTAAAATGTCACAATATCAATACAGTTAGAATTTGCAGTCACACTGTATTGGCTGAGTTGACTCTTAACAGCTGAAATTGGATCACAGTGGTAATTTTATTTTATTTTAATTACATTTTCTCTCTTTCTCTCTCTCTCTCTCTCTCTCTCTCTCTCTCTTCTTTCTCTCTAAATAGCAATTTTTAAACTCTTACTCCAACAGATGGTAAGACAAAATTTACTTTAATAACTCTTTTTTTTTTTTTTATTATTTTTTTTTTTTTTTTATTGCTATTATGCACAGACACTTACCATGACAAAAGCATACAAAAACAAGACAACTGCAGAAAATTTGGACGGGTGTGGAAGTGTGTGCATGTGGGTCTGTGAATAGTGAGAATAAATCTATTGCAGTAAACGTCAACAAGAACAAAACAATACTGATAATATGAACTTGCATTTAAAATAAATTAATACTAACTCTTTAGATATTTATTATCATTGTCATTTATTTCCAACTCTAAACTAGGGCTACTCATTATGCTGCAAATGTATTGTTATTGCAATATTGGTAAAAACAAAATCTGTATCATAAGAAGTAAAATGTATCGCAATAAAGTTGTGGTCTACTATCTGACAGAAATTGTCATCAACTAAGTTTCTGGAACTCTAAAGCATCCTTGTATCTCCTCATAGTTTAAAATCAAATTGTGCCAGTAAGTCTTTAGTGCTTTTTATTGGCAGCCAGTCAAATTGTTATTGTAATATTCACCATATTCCATATTTTTCTGTTATTGTGCAGCCTTATACCCAAACTCAACAAATGCTACGTCCAGTGACTGCTCTAGCTGCTTTTACTGAGAGGAATACTTCTTACATACAAAGAGTGTGCATTTTTGTGTGTGAGATATTAATGGACAAACGAGGAGAGTGGTATATGCATTAGCCATTCCACATATGTATGTGCATGGAAATGAGCTCTTTAAGTAAAGGTCACAGTCGTATTTATACCTTTCAGAGGAAAGTGATGGTTCCTCTGTTCTTGTGAAGCATAAATGAGTGGGACTTTAAGGTCTTGTGTCAGGAGACTTTTTCTCTGGACCATCTCTTGGTGCAGTGAACTGTTATAGTCAGTGACAGCTAAATCCCTGGTGATTCTCTCTCTGTCCACAGTCAGTGGCACTGTGTGTGGGTTTGAAGCCACTTGATTGACAATTGTGTATGTAAATTAAAGAGCTAAGGGCTACTGAACTTTCAGTACAGCACACTGATACTGCATATTCATTTGGCAAAGGTTTTATGCCGGACATCCTTTCTGATACAACCTCTCTATTTATCCAGGCTTGGGGCCGACATACTGGCTTGTGACTTTTTGTGGCTGGATTACTTCATAATGAGATTCTAACTAATACATATTCATGATTATAAGAGACTTTCTTTTGCCATATTAATTTGTGCATAATGAAGTTTACTTAATCCTCGTAACGACCTTAACAATGGTTCTCTTGTTAGCACAGTCTGTGTTTGCTCAGTGCTGCTGTGTGAAAAGGGTTATTTAAGCAATGAAGGAGAGTGAAGTTGACATCTCGTCTGCAATCATTAAAAAGATGGGCCGTCTCCCAAGACCTTTCCCATAACACAAACACACACAGCACTCTGAAGATGTCTGGCTTATTAAAAACTACTTAATCTGTGACTCATGGCATGAAGCTGATTAAAATAGAGACATACTGCATTTTAAATGATTAACTAGCCACTTTCCTCCTCACATAAAGGGTATATGGGGAAATTGAAAAGTAGTGATGTGTATATGCATTTAGCTGTTTGTAGCAGGGTGTGAATGTGTTGGTCAATTTTCTCTACATCCTCTCTTTATTTACAAACCTTAGTCCCCACATTTGAATTAGGTGAAAATTTGTAATAGAATGACATAACCACACCTGTGACATGTGAAACATACAGGAATAAGCACTATTTAACTTTGACAAGAAGGTTTTCACCTGCATCAATTTGTGTGTTTGTTTGTTTGAGTGTTAGAAAGATAACTCAAAAAGTAATTTTGGGATTTGGATTAAATTTCCAGGTGAGTAATGGGCCAAGGAAAAAATGATTTTGTTTGAGTGTCTCTGTTCTGCACCATTGCGATGGTAAAATATACTACCTACAGCCACAAGGGGTCAGTATGGTTTAGTGAAAATGTTTCGTTTTAATTGATGTAAAATTGAACACAGCATGGCACACTCATTTTATAATCTTAGATTATGGTGAATGATCTGAACAAGGCTTTATACCTGAAACGACATTTTAAAATAAATCTCTTGACATATAGAACAACTGAGTGTGTGATGCTGAGCTGACACAGTTGGACTACCAACATCATGCATTATTTTCCCGCTTACAATTGTGAGGGCTTTGTGGCTCAATGGATAGAACATTTTCCCTACTATATCTTAACTATTAGCGAGTTAGGATCAATGTCTTGGTCTACTGTAGCTGAATATGTGTCACTGTGGGTAAGCATTTGCATCATGGCTTGAGCTTTCCTCGCACTTGTTATTCTTTCAGTTTACAGCAGACTATTTCTGTTGGGCATTTTGCACAATTTTCATAAATTACCAGAAGTGTGTTTTACACATCACTTGACAGGCATTGTGAACACATCATTTATTTTGAATAGCCTCAAACACATGCAAAGCACCTCGAGAAAAAAAAAAAAAAAAAAAAAAAAAAACACCACAGATACATCATTTTGGGATGGATGTGTTTCTCATTACTGTAGCATGTACTATCCTGACCACAGAGCAGGGAGAGAGTGTAAAGTCGTAGCGACCTTCCTGCACTACTGTAGATGTTGATGACATAAAGCAAGTATAACAACAATCTATGGAAACCCTTAAAAGCAATCACAACACGTTCAGTATCTGTCAGTGACAATAATTAAATCAGCAATGTAACCACAGATAGAAAAAAAAAACAGATACAAAAAAAAAAACAGCTTGGAGCAGTGAGGATCAATGGGGTCAATGAGAGCAGGGGGGCAGATGTGTGTGACAAAATTATCCTGTTAGTCAAATGAAACTGTCTAATATCAAATAACATAAACTTATAGGCACACAAAGACAAACACAATTGTAATGGCAGAGCTCAAATCCACTGTAAACAAACTGTTGATAATAACACTGCAATGTCCAGCTCAATTTACAAGCACTGACGCTATAAAATATACACAAAGCCATCCCACCACAAATGGCCATGCAAACGCTCAGGTAGGCAGTGTGTTGAGTGCTGCCGAGCTACATCTATTTGCACTAAAACACTGAGCAGGCAAATTCTCACATTGCCTTTGGCTGTAACAAGTGTGTAAAAGGTTTAATAATACGACTACTTTTCAAACAGAGATCACAGTCGGCTAATACCCAGAACTGTCACAGTCATATACAGTAACAAACCAAATGTCAATAACAAGTACATTTATATACAGTAAAGGTATCATCAAGTGTCTGTGACATGTTTTAAGAGGCAATTACACAAATAAAATGTAAGGCTGTTTGTAGCTAGGACTATTTTTGTCAGTATTGTTGTCTTCCCTGCAGGTTTCAATGTTTTATGGTACTTATGGTTAATGTTTTTGTTGACCAAGTACATAAATTCCCTTCAGTACATTCTGTTTTTTGGCTGTACAAGTTTCATGCAAATTTATCTTCTTCTTAAGAACCAGAAGTATGTTTTGCAGATTATTTCAGAAAGTTAGAAAGGTACTCAATGTATAACCAATGAATAACTCTAATAAGGTGATGCATATTCCTCCAACTGAAGCTGTACTGTATGTATATACATAGCAAATACTTTTATGTTGAGTAAGACAGTGACAACTGTACCATGTATGACTTTGGTTCAGATTTGCAATAGCCCTTCTTTTACAGCTCACACGCATATAAAACTATTTAGACTATTGTTTTGGATCACACAAGCTTTCCAGTCAATGCTTCTAAAGGGTTTGTCACTGACTTCATGTTGTAAAGTCATTTTTATAGACCTCTTCCTGAATCCTATGAATATATCTGAATATATCTTTCCTTTCAGCCTTTCTCTTCCTGGTTTGCCACAGTAAATCATCTGCCTCCTAGCGTGCAGTGATTCACCAATTGATGTGGCATAGGTTTTACACCAAATGTCCTTCCTGACACATTCCTCTCCATTTATCCGGGCTTGGGACCAGCACAAGGAGTATACTGGCTTGTGTCTCTTTCTGGCCAGATTGTGTGTTTAAAAGCATGTTTCCAAATATATATGTTTACAATGGACATGACATATTGTCTCTACACAGCCGAGAAAAATAGTGGTTTGTTAGTTTCAATGTCCGTTCTCATTCCTGGATCTTATTGAGTACTGGATCTTGCCCAAACCACTTTAGTTAATGCCGGACATGCTATATGGCATATCAATTGAAAGCCAGAGAAAAAGGGGTGTAAATGTGCTTGTGTGTATTTTGAAGCCAAGAGTGGTGGAAAAGGCACTTATTCACAATGATGAGATGGGAAGAAAAATTGCATTTCACATATTGCGTGGTGACCTATTCCACCACAGAAACCCATCACCTGAATATTTACATTGTAATATGAGCCAAGATGTTGCTATGCATTCATAATGAGCCCCCATTGGATGTCTCAGGTGTGCACATTTTGTTCAGATATATAACTCAATATTAAAGCTGTGTTTTGTTTTATTTTTTTCATTGTCCACTGGTGACCGTTACTGTTGTGGAGCTACAGAAGCAGACGATGGGGTGGTCAGTGCGGTAACTGTGGGAGGTTCTTCCTGGTTAACAATGGTGATGTTAGTCTTTTTAGCGCTCGGTCCAGTGTCTAAGCCAGGGGAGAGGGACTGACCGGGAGGAGAGAAGCGGTGCAGGTCCGCAGCAGCGTGGGACATAGGAGATCCAGGGGGCTGCGGGGAGATCTGTGGAGAAATTTTGTACTTATTAATGAAATTTAATAAAATGAAAAATAAGATGTTTTACTTACATCTTGTATGTGCTGATGAACTAGATCCTGATGAAATAATTCATTTATGATTTATTTTATTTGTAATTATTTTTAGGATTATTTAATATTATGTCACATTTGAAATAAATAAATGCTTGAACTATTTCATTGTGTGTACACTATATGCATTTTACTGTTAGGGGAATGATTCAAAAATTTTTCACTCTACTTAGATCAGAACATAGTGACGAGCAATTAGGTTTTGACTCAATAGCACTGTCTACTGGTGAAACACAGCATTACACATACTTAATTTAACAGTGTAATGGCTAAAGTACATTACGGATCTGATGTCTCTCTCTGTCTCGTTTAGCTTCTAGAAATGTTATGACATCGTGTGAACACAACCTGTTGTTGCTGGGTTTCAGATGGTGTCACAACCTTCTTTAGGCCTGTAGTGTTTATTTGAGGTGGTGGGGCAGGCAAAATGGCTATTACTCATTTGCAGCTTTTTTGTGTAGTGGGATAAATATAGCGAGATCTGTCACTTTTATAAATGATGAGGTTCCAGATTTGTGAATTGGTGATATTTCTTGTGTATTTCTGTTTTCAAAAGAAATATCCAAAATCTGCAAATGTTGAACCTGATCATTTATACTGTATTTGTGATAAGGTCCATGATCTCTCTATTGTACCTCACCAAAAAAAAAAAAAAAAAAAAAAAAAAAAAAGAAAACATGTTTTTTTTTTATTTAATACAAATGTGACCTGACATTAGAAACATGGATAAAAAGACAGTCATTAAATAAATGTCAGTAGAATTCAGTAACATTTGCTTTAGACATTAACTTAAGAGGTTGTACTGTACTTTTGACATCAACAAATTTGGACAGAGCGAATCAGTATAAATCATCTCAGCACTCTTGTACCAGCCCTTTAACTGGACAGTATGGAGCCTGGCCTGCACAACTCTTAGCTCTCAAAACATATCTTAATCGCTGCCAGCGTCTTCATTTGGCATCCTTTCTTTGATTAGTGCCCCCTACACCTACACCTGCGTGTTGTTGATTTATTCAGTCTTGTACTCTTCCTGAGCTGCCAGTCAGGATCCATCAGAGTCATTGGTGATGTGGAGTGAAGGATGAGGAAATCTAGTTTGAGTTATGCCCACTGCCTTTTGGGGATTATACAATCTTAAATTATTGATCTGTTCATTTCACTCTGAGCATCAATGATTCATGGTTACATTGGTTTAAATTCCTTTCCATTATTTGCAGTGATATTTTTTCTTTTACTCACAATGCACACAGCTTACCTGGCTGCACTGGGGGTGGTGGTAGACCTGATTGCGTGGAGATAGGAGGACGCAGTCTTGTGCAGTGGATTTCTCGGTGCGAGGAGCACTGGGGTCACCGTCATCAACACCGTTGGCCTGGCAGCGCACGTTCTTCACACATAACACCTGCACCAGCACAGACACATGTCAGATTGGTTACACCTGACTGACATTATCTCACTCCTTCATTTGTCCATCGAAGTTGCTTAAACAGTTTTACATAGTTATAAACTGAACTTTAGGGGAAACTAAATGTTAGGCATTTTGTTTTCTGACTATTACAGCTATTTGCATTAATAAGTTTAAAATTATTTAAAAGCTGATTTGCAGCTGGGAGTGCAAGAGTTAATTAAGGCAATTTGCTACCATTAGTTCTCTCTGAGCACTCTGAGACAGAGTGGCTTCCTTTCATCAAATACTTGAACTGATGACTCAAAATTGCTGATAGTTAATGTGTGTGAATAATTTTACTGTCTGTCAGACCTGTAATTGTCTGGTGTGTGTTTATATTATGTAAAACTGAAGAAATGCAGAAAACAGTAAAATTATATTGCTAATTGAAGACAAAAAACAACAACAAAAAACATCATGTACACTATATTTCCAAAAGTATTCACTCACCACCCAAATAACTGAATTCAGATTATAGTGTGGGGTTATTTTTAGGAGCTGGGCTCGGCCACTTAGTTCCAGTGAAAGGAACTCTGAATGCTTCAGCATACCAAGAGATTTTGAACACTTCTTTACTCCCAACTTTGTGGGAACAGTTTGGGGATGCCACTTCCTGTTCCAACATGACTGCACCAGTGCACAAAGCACGGCCCATAAAGACATGGATGAGTGAGTTTGGTGTGGAAGAAGTTGACTGGGCTGCACAGAGTCCTGACCTCAATCCAACAGAACACCTTTGGGATGAATTAGAGCGAAGACTGCAAGCCAGGCCTTCTCATCCAACATCAGTGTCTGACATTGGACGAGAATGTCAGACACTTAGATGTCTGACAACAAAGGCTGGGCCGACATCATATTAAACTTTATGAATTAAGAATGGGATGTCACTTAAGTTAATATGCGTGTAAAGGCAGATGAGATAATACTTTTGGAAATACAGTGTAAAAAATTGTGTATTTTTTGTTAATTTAAACTTGGACCTCTTACATAGTATCATCTTCATGCTCAGGGCCTTTTTTCCTATTTCTTCTTTGCAAAAAGTAACAATGTACTTTCCAAAAGTACCGTGTTTAATTGGCCCCAGAGATACTGTATATATGTTGAAGTATGGAAGGTATAAAAATACATACTTTTCTAAAACTCTGCTTGAAGTTGTCCGACAGGAAACCATAGAGCACCGGATTTGCACAGGAGTTCGCATAGGACAAGATGACAGCAAAGAAGTAGATCCCTGCCGTGGCGCTGGACTCTGGGATGATGATCACAAGGTTGACCATGTTGATAATGAAGAAGGGCAGCCAGCAGAGCACAAACACCACCACAATGACCACCACCATTCGGGTCACTTTGCGCTCAGATTGTCTGCGCTTTGTAAATCCAGCCCTTGCACTTGAAGACTTTACCTGTTTGAACAAGTAAGGATGAACAGTCAGTATATTATGATTAAAATGAAAGAATATGTGTAAAACAATATTGATTCTGCAGTATACTCCACAATATTTTATTGGGCTGACATCAAAAACAGCTGTATATACTTTTTGTTATGGCAATATATTTTGTATTTTATCTAAAAAAAAATCTTGTTGGCACTTCTATTTTGTTGCTTATTTGGAAAAAGACAACTTGTTTGTTGAACTACAGTGGCAGTACTCACTGTTATGTTTATTAAATAAAATGTACATTTTATCCATGTGGTAGTGTATTACTATAAAATTAAGGTTTTCCAAAATCTAATTGTTAAAAAATATGCAATACAGGGTCTTTGTTATGTATCGTATTGCCAGTTACTTGCCAATACTTTTCTCTCTGCCCTCCCCTTTTATAGCTCACCTTGATAACGATGAGCAGGTAGCAGAGGCAAATGATGAGGAGTGGTCCAAAGAAGCCCACTGTGGCTGTGTAGAGGATAAACGCTGTTGACCACACATCTTTCGGCTCCGGCCAAATCATGTTGCAGGAATTAAATGTGTCCTAATAGTGAATAAGCGAAACAATAAAGAAAATAATGAATCACCATATGAGAGACAAAAATTCTGATTATGGAAAAATGGCATTAGGAGGGTTATTGGAAAATTACAGTGTTTATTTGGTATGCTATATTTTTGGCCTTCAACAACAGTATTGTCTGTATCATAGCAACTTTACGTTTGACATCCACCTGCAGTTATGTAACACCATCATTTAGTTATAACTTTACCTTATTTTTTTCTTTTAAGGGGAAAATGAGAGCTTACACTTTACACACTATCATCCTTTCAGACTGTAAAAAACTAACTTTAAAACTACATGTTATTTTTTGTGTTACTTTGCTCTTCGTGTTGTAAATTCCATAAAGACTCTTGTATTATGCTATTGTGTATTATCTTTATCTCATCTGGTTTATAGAGCTCTTTTCCATTTAGTTGTTTTCTATCAGTGGTTGCCAATAGTGGTGTATTTAGCCCTATGTTCCACATCCTCTTCGCTCACACTAACTGACTTCATGTCTTATTTTACTACATCCATAAATCTCCTCTTTGGTCTTACTCTGGACCTCTTGACAGGTTTAACTTCCACATCCTTCAGACTATGTTTACTATCCCTCCTCTGTATGTGTCCAAACACCCCAACCTGGCCTCTCTGAGTTTATCTATAAAACATCCAACATGAGCGGTCCCTCTGATTACTCATTGAGTACTCGTATCTTCCTGTCCTCCCATCCATCCTCCAGACTATCCAGACTCCCAAAGAGAACCTCAACATCTTCAGCTCTGCAACCTCTATCTGCTTACTGTCTTTCCCTCAGTGTCACTGTCTCTAAAACATACAGCATTGCCAGCCTCACCACTGTCTTCTGTACCTTTTCTTTCATTCTTGGTGAAACTCTTTTCTGACACCTGACACTTTTTTCCACCCATTTCAATCTGTGACACACACCTCTTCACCTCCTGACCACACTGTCTATTGACCCCAGGTACTTAAAATTTTGCACCTTCTTCACCTTTACTCCCTGTAACCATAGGTATTTTCTTTTAGTTCCATTACTAAACCCTATTTTAAATCAACATAACACGTTTTTGCTACATATATTTAGGGCTTATTTTTAAAGCACTGAAGACTGGCAACTGATGTATCATCATACAGTAAGTACCTTTTGGCAGTACATACAGAGGTACCGGTATTTTAAATGAAGACCAAGCAAGAATACTTTTTAAACATAATTCTGATATAATCTTAAAAAACAAAACTAACCCTCCTTGAGTTTCAGCTTTGTCTCAAAATAAACGTGGATCCAGTGGATCATCCTTTTTTTCACTGGGTCTTATTGCCATGTTCTTGGCCTTAACTTGGTCTAGATTTATAAATGGCTTGATAATGTCTATACTCTTTGTTCTTGATTATGACTTGACCTTTGATTCTCTTGATTGCATAAAACTACTCTGATAAATTGCTGAAAGTATAACACATGACTGAGGGTTCTACCTGGATATCAGAGAAGATGACCACTGGCAGCACCACTATAAAGGACAGGGCCCACACGGCGGCGCTGACCACCTTGGCTACCCGCGGGTGACGCCACTTGGTGCTCCGGATGGGGTGCACCACGGCAAGGTAGCGGTCAATGGACATCACCGTGAGACAGAAAATAGACGTGAACTGATTCATGGAGTCCGCAGTCATGACGACGCGGCAAAGAAACGAGCCAAAGGGCCAATAGGAGAGCACGTTTTGAGTTGTGAGGAAGGGTAGTCCCAGTATGTACAGTTCATCCGCCACTGCCAGGTTCAAGATGTAGATGTTGGTGACTGTCTTCATCTTAGCGTAGCGCAGGACAACGTATATGGCCAAAGTGTTACCAACCAAACCAGCCATAAACACAGTGATGGAGATGAGCGCAGTCATCAAGGTACTGCTGCCCTCAAACGGGACGCTCTGGGCTGACATGTTAAGAGAAAAGTTGACAAGGCGTGGATAGGTGTTCATTAGAAGAGAGGGCGTGACCAGAGAGGAGTTCACGTTCAAGTCTGAAGAAACTGGGGAACAGTAGCTGGGCTCCGGTGGCTCCATTGTGCAACTTAAAGAGGCGTTTATCGTCATTGGTCCGTAGTTTTTAATACAGGCTCGTTACGCTAAGAAAAGTTCAATACAAGTTCACACAAGTTCATTTTCTTATAGCCCGCCTCCCATTTGTTGTGTTGATATTTTTCAACAAAAACTGCGCCTGCATAAAGGTTGCACGTACCAGGTTGCGCGCACAATGGCAAACCGACTTTTGCGCATCGAATCTAAGACGTCTTTCAACCAAATTCAGCCAATGTAATGTTATCTCTGTAAGGACAGGCCAAAATGCAGATCTACTTTTAATTCACAGGCGCGTTTTTTTCTTCTTCTTTGTAGAAAGAAAAACGCGAGCTTACTTTGGCAAAAAGCAACACACAAATCCACAAGTCTCCACCTGATTAAAAAAAAAAAAGAATTAAGAAAAGAAGCAGTCCGAACAAAACTGGTCAAAAATATCAGAAAAGTCGGGAAAAAATTCAGTTCATGGTCCACAGTTACTGATGGATGAGTTGCGTTCGTGCGTCTGTTCGCTGTCCGTGGTACTGACACAGAGATACTGAGATACTGAGGCGGAGATGCAGCGGCGCTCCAACTTTCTCCCCACGCTGCGCCGCTTTTCTGAATTTGTTAGGCGAGAGAGAAAGAGAGATGACCGTGTGATCCCTAGTATTCGCTTTTCTCTAATGACAAAGTTGTATGCTTCAGTTCAGCGGAGAAGCCGCTGGTTACATGTAGGCTACTTCTTGGTTATAATGAGGGGATGTGCGCAGAAAGGTCTCGCTTTAAGTCTGTCGTGACTCGTGGACGTAAATTGTATATTAAAGTAGTCTTATTTCGTGGATATTTTCACAGTATCAGTGAGAGGTTGACAATATTGCTGGGGTAAAATAATGAATGAAATGACAATACAACAATTTTTATCTCCCATAATAATATTTATTCTTGAGATACAGATGTCTGTGTGGAAATGTGGAGCGTCTCATGAACATGAACATCCCAGAAACATTAGAGATTTTCTTTCACTGTTTACACATGCAGAAAAATGCCAAAACATTCCCAGATTGGCCCAGTTCACACTGGACACCGCAATACCAGAAACAGGTGATGATGAACTGTTAGGGAAATGAATATAAAGTGAAGGCAAAGAGTTGTTACTGTCAGTGCTTTTGTTCACACCACAGTCCTTTCTGCAATTTTTGCAAATTATATATATATATATATATATATATATATATATATATATATATATGTATATATATATATATATATATATATATATATATATATATATATATATATATATATATATATTCATGATGTAGCAACATTGCTCGGTAAGACTGCGACTGCTTCACAGGGGAATTTGTACGTGTTACCATACAATTATTTGCTTAATTTCAAAACGGTCGTTGATACAGTAGCTATTTAGATATTAGACATTTTCTTTCCTTCACTGCACGTAAGCGTCTGGATATGGGGTTTTAAAAGTCCAGTGTTAAGCCATATCTACAACAGTCTAAATAAAGTAGCCTATACAGTAAATATAAATACATCTATCAACAAGGACTGAGTGAAACTACAGATAGCCTATATGAAGAGTGGGTGTTTTTGTCTTCAAAATAAAAGACGCAATCAGACCTTTGTTACCATAGAAACAATTATTAAACTAACCTTGGTTCAAGCCGACAGTCTTCTTCAAGCACCCTTCAGCTTACTTCACACAACATTTTCATCAGTAATTTTTTTTAAATTGACGCTTAAGGTCTTAGACGTTAGGAGTGGTATTTATATAGCGCTTTCCTATAACACAACTGAAGCACACATCTGCGCCAACGGACCCTCCGACCACCACCAACCACTCACTCACACCGGCTTCCTGGTATTTCCCCAGCGGTCTCCCATCCAGGTACTGACCAGTCCCTATCCTGCATAGTTTCCGAGAGCTGACGGGATCGGGCATCCACAAGGCGGGATGGCCTTGGGATAACTAGATAACTCAGTACCAAACAGAACAAGCTAATGCAACTGCTAATACAGCATGTGTTGTGTTTGTTTTCCCCATTTAGCTTACTTAGAAATAAGCAGAGGTGTAAAGTAACAAACATTTTATTCAACTAATTAACTTAGAAGACCTATATTATGTTTTGTGTATGTATTATATTTCTTTTTAAAATAGTTTTGGACATATTTGCAATAGTATTTCACGTTTTATTATTTTATAACTTAAAATAATGTATCTGTATATAAAATATCTTCTATCTTCAATTTGCAGAGAATGCTCAGAGAACACCCCCTGCTGGCAACAGTGGGGAATGTTTAGCACTGCCATTGGCAACATGACGCTGATAGATATAGATGCATAGATAAATGAGCTGATGTTTTCATAGTAACAGCGGTTCAACGCTGATCAGAATGAGTCCGGTACATCGTGTTTAGAAACGCGCAGGAGCACTTCATAGTAAAGAGGAGAGACCGAGGGTTTTCACTATTGAGAAATGGAGGGGCTCAGTAAACAGGATTACACAATGTGAATGAAACAAAATACTACTATAGGTATGTTTTTGAGGTTGAAACAACATTATAACATGGTTAAATGCTCATAGAGTTAATTTAGCATAAAAGGAGACCTTTAAGTACATTTTTGAACGATATGTAGATTAGGCCTACTTCCTGAGTACATTTGTTGAAACATATAGCTACATTTGTGAATTTGAAACATGTAAATTTGAAAGGAAAAAAAAAAAGTGTAAACTTTCAAAATTAGTCAGTGTTTTTTAACCTTAGTGGCAATGTGGGTAGCAGCAGCTGCAGCAGTAGAGGGGGTAATAGGAGCAAAACAGAGTCCTAGAAGTAGATACTTTCTACCTTTAATTTTTATATATATATGAGTAAAAGTAAACTTTGACTTAAGTAATGATTTTGTGCAATACTTTTGCATCTATTTGAGTAATGTTATTTTGCAGTAACAGTCCTTTAACTCTGCACAGAACTGGAGTGCTTCTTCCCCCTCTGAAATATATAGAAGTATTGGCACAGTCTATAAAAGGGTCAAAGGTTAGTTATGTCTTTAACCTCCCTGGGCCCACCACACATCTTACCACTTTATAAGAAGCGCTACTTTGTCATTGAGATGTTCTGATGCGGTCAGTAGTTCAAGTGCTTTGGCTTCTTTTGTTGAATAAATTGAGGCCGGGGTAGTGCTCAAGTCAACCGATCTTCAGTTATTTAGGTCTCTATGGAGTGTGAAGGACACTGGCTAACCTGAGCACATATCTTTGAAAGGCAGACAAATAGGGATGCCATGAGTGAAGTACTTTTCTTTCACATTAGAGATAGTAACCATGTCAAGTCCGGTCAATGGACAAACTTAATGTATTTTCAGATTAGGTATAGGTTCAAGTCTATTAAGGACATTTATATAAAAAGAAATAGTAAAAAAATAATAATGCACACATGTGTCACATGTATATAATATATCAGTGTGCAAAATACTCAAAATACAAAAAAGAAAAGAAAGAAAAATCAAAACTATAGGCACTTGGAGAGCATAGATCTCTGCCAATCACTGGTCTTATCCCACAGTGGTAACGAGTCTAGTGCCCATGTAACCCCTCTACTTCTAGCCAGGCTGCAGAGACGAGACCACTCTCCAAGTTTAACAGGATTTAATGATCAGTCTGAAATCACTAAATATTAACAGCGATTGTTATGGTGGTGACTGGCCTCAGCTTCTGCCCCATTCTCATGTCTCTCAACAGCAAAAGGGGCTGTGATCATATAGTGGTTTTAAATACAATAAAAACAACACAAAACAGTACAATATACAAAATTCAAACAACCCAAAAACTGTAATGAAGCTACAAGAAACTGATAAACATTAACAGCAACAGTATAACAGCTTAATTATTTCCCCCCAAAAGTAAATTACATACCTGAAATCACAAAATATTAACAGCGATTGTTATGGTGGTGACTGGCCTCAGCTTCTGCCCCTAAACAATGATATTAAACACAAATGAACATTGTAACTGTTACAGGATGTTCACTTTAGAGTGTATCTTTATCCAGCTACAGCAGGTACATTCCCTGTCAGGCTAACTGCCAGTTACAGAGAACTTATAACATGATCAAACACAATTATTATGTACATTAATTGAAAACAAACACTTGGAAAATAAATCTAACACTCTTAAATTACATAAAAAACAAATAAAACAAATTTAGGGAAATGTACAATTTTATAAAAAGACATTAAATCAGAGAGCCCAACTATTTACATAAAGTTCCCGTTCTCATGTCTCTCAACAGCAGAAGGGGAGGAGCTGAGGGGCGTTGCTAGGGTAACCACCACCACCGGTTAATAAAATGGGGGAATGAAACTTATATAAAAAGCACAGGAAAACAGACAACGTTTTGACGACATTCAACACAAAATAACCTTGTTACACCCAGACCTGGACTTAAACTCATCAAGATGTTCTTGTTCAGGGCTAAATGCTTTTTCCATCAAGCCACAAAACCCTCATATTTCATTAAGCACTCTCAGTTAACACAATTTTTCACACCTTTTGTACAATGTAAAATTGTGTACAGCACAGTATGCCTGTGTTGAGATGTGATTAATAGTTACAGCCTTACGATCATGTGTATTTACGAAGTGCTCGTGAGGATACAGAATACATTTATTCTGAGCAATGTTGAGAAGGAAAGAAAGTTATGATTTTCTGTTGTAGAGTGACCTCTCCAGCTCATTTGTTATGTTCAGAAGTCTGTTTTGAGTCTTTTGAGTAAAACCTAAATTGTTCACCATTAGATGTACTCCTAAACTTTATCTTTGTCTGCTGGACACAGCCGAACCACTTTTAACCCCGTAGCACCCTCTGTTGCAAATATGCAGCATATAATTCAAAGGTCATGGAAAAAAGTAGGAGTCTTTTTTTTTTTATGTATTAACTAATTCATGAATGCTGCTTACCAAAAATAATTGACAAATTTTTGTTCTTACCCATCCCCGTTGACTAAAATTTTGCACGGATGATTTTTTCCAACAAATATTTCTATTCTACTTGGATGTTTTTTGAATAATGGCATATGAAAATGTTTGTATAGAGTTTAAACTTAAACCTAGGGTGCACAGAGTGGTTAGTCCTCCTACAACACAATAAGCACACTGGTTTCCTCCCACTGTCCTGCAGGTGAGCACATGGAGGTGAACTGGTAAATCTAAAATTCCCCATAGTGAGTGAATGTGAGAGTGAATGGTTGTCTGTCAGTGACTAGGTATTAGCCCTGCGACTAACTTGTCCAAGGTGCGCCCCGCCTCATGCCCCTAGTTGCTGGGATAGGCTCCGGTCATCTGCAACACCTCATGTGACTAACAAATAAAAGAACAAATATATCAAACCTAGTAGCTATTATAAAAATAAAGATTTAAAATTAATAAGTATTTATTTATACATTTTATTAAACTTTATCCAGAGCAGACAGAATATACAACCTAATAGCCATGGATGTCTTTGAAAAATGCCTTGACTATGACTAATCTCTTTATAAAGGGTATAGCCAAGTCCTATAATGTGTAAATATTGGAAGCACTGGGATTTTTATTGAATTAAAGGCAGACATACTTCAAACTACAGTCTCCTCACAACAAGCCTTGGCCTGCCCTTTATTCCCACTCATGCTGTGACTCACTCAATAAAGCCCTTGTGACCAAATTTTCATATACATACATTTAGTCTTTTGCTGCCAAGTCATGCTCTTTGTGGACATATTGTCCACTTGTTGCCTGAAATATCCCATCCTCTCTCTATCATCATGTATGGCGCCATTATAACATGATAATTAATATAATTCAGTTGATCCAGTGGAATATTTATGAAGAACAATTATCCCAATGCTTACATTGTTCTTCTCATTTGCGTATTATTTTCAGCTACTGTAAATGAGTGTTTTAACAGAATGTTCAAAAGCTTTTATTGACATTTATTTTGAAATATGCAATTTATTATGCCTGTGTCTTGCCTCCTCACTCAATGTTTTGAAGATAAAGTCAAAGAGGCGTATGGGGCTGCATATTAGGCAGGTGGTGATAACACATAACATTATGACCACCAAGGCACGTGGTCATAATTATTATTTATCATTATGTTTGATCAGCGCATATTGGTAAAGGGATGCTGAAGTTAGAGCTGCCAGGTAGGAGACCTAGAAGAAGACCAAAGAGGAGATTTAAGAAAGTAGTGACTGAGGACATGAAGTTGGTGTGAAAAAATGATAGAGCTAAATAGAGTCATATAATTCATTGTGATGACCCCTTTAGTTTAAAGGTTTTACTGCAAACAGAAACAGGCAATTTATTATGCATTTGTGTGAAATGTGTGTAATTCCCTATTTGCACCTGTTATTCCTCCATACCAACAAGGGAATAGCATACAGCACATATCAACATATTATTAACATATTAACATTTATTCTGGCTTTGTTTATTCTTGCTATGTGCTGCTTACTAGTCTCCCATGTGAGCTCTTTTCACTCTTCTCTGTAGGAAGTGTGATTGCAGGAATTGGAAAAGCACTGCCCCCAGTCATTCACTACCTCCACCAGCACCACACACATGGACACAGGGAGACACAGAGCGATAGGGACACCCATCACCTCAACGATCCCCCGGAGTGGAGCTAACACACAGCCCGCAGGTTGACCTTAGCAGTCTGCCAGAGGGCATTACTGTCTATGTGTGTATGTGTAACAGAGAGACTAGTGACAGAAATGAAACAGTATTGTCGATGAGCTCACAGCCTCAAGGGCAGTCTCTGCCTAAAATATAAATAACCTAAACAAATATTCAGGTAACAACACCATTAAGTTAATTTAAAATTTAATTAAAAAAACAGATAGACTAGCAAAACCACAGGGGCCTCTTTCTGTAACTTATGGGCCTGAGGCGGAGTACGTCATGAACACTTAAAGACATTCAGAGACAGACAATTGTTCACTTTCACATTCATTCACTATAGTTATTATAAATTCACCTAACATGTGCAAGTCTTTGGTTGCTGGGAGGAAGCCAGAGGCAACCTAACCTCCAACACAGTAAGCACATGTATAGACTGTGTAGACTCCACACAAATGCCACTGTGCACCCAAGCTAATGAAATGTGAAGTAAAATCACTGTTACATTCCCAAATGTAATAACATTATTGTCTTAGAGAGGTAAGGCCTAAAGGTGTAGTTCTTTGGCCTTTTTGTGGCAAAGTTGAAGCAGTTATGCAGATTTCAGTTCCAGTAACACCACTTCCTTGTTAGCAAGGACATGAGCTGTTAACTATAAAGGAACCAAGTGGAAATAAGTCTGATCATAAGTTCACTTTTGTTAGAGAAATGTGTATATAAGTTATCTACTTTTATATGTCTTATAAAATCCTAAGTACAATATGTGTGTTGTGAATGTATTAATCATGTGCTGAGTTACAGAGAGAGTTCCAGTAGATAATGCTGACGCACGACTGACTGCTTAATCTATACGGCCATACTGACCGTATAGATTAAGCATGGCATGGCCGCAGAAGAATGACCAACTGGATAAGAAAGTGCGGCCTCAGAACTGATAACCAGCGTTGTTTTGTTAAATTATCATATGTAGAGTTGATGACTGTCTCTGTCCTAGTTCCCCAATTCCCTTATCGGACAGAGACGGTGCATGTAATCAGGGGCGTGATTTTCAATAAAAAGCATGAGAGAGCACCAGGGAGCCCAGGGCACATGGAGGGAATGTCCCCGATGCATGTCACTGGGTCTTTATCTCTGTCTGCTCTCCTTGCAAGTAAACCATTTAACGTGCTTGTGTTTCTTCTTGTTTTAGTATTATATAGTTGGATTAACCAGCTCCAACAACTTTAAACATTTGAGGTAAAAAAATATCATCATCATGAAAGAATGTGTACTCAAAAAGAATCAAAAGCAGGTTTCTCCTCCACCAATGCTGAGTTTGTCTGCACTGTTCAGCTGTAAAAGTGCTTCAGTTGTCTAGTTTCCCTAAAATGATAAATACAATGAGTTATTACTATTAACTATATGATACCCTACTAGGAGTGGGAATCTTAGGGCATCTCACTATTTGAATCAATTTCAATTCAGAGGCCCATGATTAGATTCAAAAACTTCAGATTAGATTTATTGACGCATCAGACACCTTTTTGGTTCAGGTCAGCATTAATTCTTCAACAATGATTTATTTTATGAAAAGAGAAAATGTCCAAGGCTCTGGTCAGTTGCTGCAATTTTTTATTCAACGCCAACGCGTTTCAACTGAATCAGTCTTCATCAGAGCATTTGTAGTGCAGGTGCGTAAACACGCCTTTTAAAGGGACAAGTCATGTGCTCAGTCATGTGACAGACACATCCTACAACCAAGCACATCTCAACAAAGCATCAATACAACTATGTGGCAAGACACACCATCACAAAGTACATATAAAAAAAAGTATCAATATAAATATCACTACATTAATACGCATCAAATCCCCCACTACCAAGCACATATCAAAAAAACATGAATAAAGGTTCATCAATGTAGACATCAATATTACACATAAAACATGTGACAATAGAACAAATCGGACGCAATCTACATATAAATGGTAGCTCACATGCAGTGTGATGTATTGTCACATACAACCAACTCTGAAAATCACTCAAAGACCTACTTGAAACATTTACAAATGGCAACGTGTACAACAATAGTGGCAAAGTATTATATAAATGTGCATTCACCTAACATATGATGGTCCATTTTTGTTATATAGAAGAGGCATAGCAGATTACAAGGAGAAAAATCAATCTCCTCATTAAGGCCTGGCTTTTAACATATGAATCTGATAGGTTTTAGGTTTTAAAAGTTGTTTAAGTCTGTTGCCAGTCCTCTTGTCTTGTGGTACAGTGTCAATAACAAAGGCTTTTAGAGTGTTGGGGCTACCGTGTCTTTTTTCTTTATAATACTTAGCCATTGGGTAGTTCATGTTCTCCGTTCTTATTGCATATTCATGCTCAGCTAATCTCTTGCAAAATCTGCACTTCATTCTCCTGATATAAAAGCACCCACATTCACACTCCAATCAATAAACATCAAAGGTAGTGTAGTAGCTCAGTTCTATATTGTTGAATGTATTCTAGACTATTTAACTGTAATGTCTCGAATGCCATCAAACACATTATGTTTTACTAATGAACAAGGCAATGAGATAATAGCACAGGACTCGTTATTTGGAGATGACCACCAATCTGACGCATCCTCGGACATTTTATTTTTTTATGAAGTTCTTACTCATCAGCCCAGTTTCCTGTTCTGAAGAGCACCTGGTATGGCATGCATCCATTTGATAAAGTCCAGTGAGCACTTCCAGCACCTCTTCTTCTAAAAGTATTTTATTTTAATTGTATATTTTAAATCAGAAACATAATTTTAAACACTTTCTACTCCAAAAACCAAAACTAGAGAACTAATGCTTGATATGTTGCAGTACCAAATTGTGTCAGCATTTGCCAGCGCTGACTCTTTGCAACCCAGTAGCATAAGATTTGTAATGGACATGGCCTATATTATTAATTTGTAGTTTTTACAAAATTACAAATATAAGCTTTTCTGAATCAATTCAGAATCTTTTTAAAGAAATGATCAATGCATTGGAAAAATGATTATTTTTTTCCAACCTCTATACACTACTAAATCCATAATTTAGTTTAGCTCTACCATTCAATCTCCACACACATTGACAGTCATTTTAACTCTGTCAAAGTCTAAATGTACCTTCCCTTAGCTGTTGTTGTTTTTTTCTTGTGGCCTGTCTTTGACCCTCTGCCCACTGTGTGCAGGTGGTTCTCTTCAATCAAACATCACCCACAGTCAGCCACACCACTTTTGTCTGTCAGACATGTTTTGCCCTTGAAGCTGTCAGATCTCTCAGTGTAAGTTGTATTTCTTACTGTGCTGTATGTGTTGATAATGGAGGGTGGATACTGAAAATGTACGTCACAAATGGCACTTTAGAAACAATAGGTGCAGATTTTGCAGGCAGCTGTAAACTAACACGTCGCTGATAATCTGTGTATCTTAATTACTCCACCCACACAAGCCATTTAAACACAGTGTTGGTTAAGTGTTGATTACAGTGTTCAACCTTGACATGCATTTAAAAAGTTGCAATTTTTCAACATAACTTTTCCCATAACTTTTAACATTTTACAACAATTCAAGATTGTTTAGGCATGTCAATTTAGGGACAAAAAAGGCTGTTAATAGCTTAAGTAAACATACAGTGCATTCACTCATTTATTTATCTTTTTCTGCTGACTCCCTTTAGGAGTTGTGGGTGGCTGCCTGTCTCGGCATCTATGGGCCTTAGGCAGATTGCACCCTGGATAGTGGCCAGTTAGTCACACAGGGCTGACCTAGACATATACTGACAGACAACCACTCACTCTCACATTCATTCACTGGGGGCAATTTAGATTCACCAATTCATTGAAGATAATATCCATAACCTCTTTTCTGACAGGCAGGAGTGCTAGCCACGGTGCACTCCTGCAGCCCAACAATGCATTAACACAGAAACACATTCATGTTGATCTGTGGTTCTTAAATGGTCTGATTGTGACCCCTGATTTGACCTTTATGACACGTTTTTTTATTTAAAATCTGTTTTTGCATTTCATGTTAGTAAAATACTATTTAGTTTCAAAAATGCTACATTCAACCTCAACTTCCCCACGACTCATTTTTGAAATGTGACCCACTATTTAGCAACCACTGATGTAGAGAAGACAAGATCTTCCTGCTTCACTGTTCAATGTAATCTTTTTTTCTTTTTGTTTTCAGAATTTAAAAAACTAAATAAAGTGAAATATTATTGTGAATATCACCTTGGTTTGATTTTGAAGGTAAATACTTTCCATCAGAAGCTGATTATTTCCCATACCACTGTATTTTTCTGTGCTCACCAACCTTTAGCTTTTGCAGCACTCTCCTCTATCCGAGTGCTTTCATTTTGCTGATCCTTCATCTCAGTGCTCCTCAGCTCAGGCGTTTTCTTCTCATATCTTTCTCTGCTTCGGTTTTTCCCGTAGCCATACAATAACACAGACCGAGGCCTCTCTAAGTGCTTTTTTCCTGACGGTGTTGAGGGTCCTCCCCAAAACCAAACAGGAGCTCATTTTACCTTCACCCAGCCCAGTGAAGACCAGACCAACACAACATACCACACACATGATTGGTACAGTACAGGCTCGGAGTGCAATCACACTTCAGGATCAAGAACTGGATCAACATCACTTCAAGTAGAATTGTGTATTTTTTTTGTGTGGAGACTAATAACTCGAAAACCAAAGGCAGAGGCAATGAGGTCCCAACCTGGTTGCTCTAATATGATGTCTTGCATTTTTACACAACCAGTACTTTAAGAAAACAATACAGTAGTCTTTCAGTCAGCGCTGGTTACTAATTTCTTCTACAAGTTTCTTCTTCTAGTACAGTTAAATGTACCTATTTTAATTAGATTCATTGTAGACTATATTCTGGAAATAGCAGCTTCAAAACTATCAAAGTGACAAATGTGTCATGCAATAATTCAGATGGATTATAATGTAAAATACATAATTTGACCCAATTGATGTATCTTGAACTTTTTTGACTTTAACACTGATAGACATGCTTGTACAGTTTCTCATTAATCCAGGTGACATACAATACATTAAAATTTTGCAAAATGTGACAGTGAATGGTTGTCTGTCAGTGTTAGCCCTGCAACTAACTGGCCATTGACCATAGTTTGCCCTACCTCAAAACCAAAGAAGATGGGATAAGCTCCAGCCACCTGTGACCATAAAAGATTTATTAATTCAGTAAATACAGTACGTGTACGTGCTCTGTATTTTCACTTCATACAGTATATTAAGTACAACGACAGATGGAGATGAAGGTAAAGTATATATATATATATATATATATATATATATATATATATATATATATATATATATATATATATATATATATTCATCACTGAAGAAGCCTTAATGGAAATAATAATTGCTATAAAGACATTTCCAATGGCCTCAATATTACTTCTTACTTTCACCATGATTGTGATTATTGGTTACATTGTTTAAGTATTCATAAATACCTTATACAACCCCATTTGTAAAATACAGGCACAACATATTAAAGTCTGTTGAGGTAAGTGAAATATTTTTCATAGTTTAAATATCAACGTACCGTCCTTTTCATTTTAGTGAGGTGTACAAAATGCTGTTAACTAAATGTGCTTTAAAAATACAGAGTTTTATGTTTTATTTTTGTTATGAACATTCTTTAAAACCTGTCTAAGTCTTTGCACAGTACCACATATATTCACTGCTTGATAACCATGTCTCAGTATCACTAGTCAAACAAACACTAACTAACACTAATGTATGCAGCACCAATAACATGCAGTGTGTTGGACTGGAGAGGTCTGTACTCATGGGTCACTGGAGAGAAACGTGATGAACCACCCAGAGGAGCGGCTGATCGCGGCACAGGAGCAGGTGCAGGTAATTATGGGAAGAACAAGAAGAGAGACATAATCCTCAAAAAATAATGAAATGAATCGTGACAAACTCTACACCTCAAGACCTGACACTAATGACTTTTTGTACTTTGTGACCGGTCGCAACGCTTAATGATGACCTATTTTAAAAGTCATCCAAGTGAATATTATTTTGAATTTAAAAATATGTCACTTTAATATGCCCTTTCTGTCACATCCAGCGTGTCCTAGGTCTTCCCCAGGGCCTCCTCCCGGTGGGACATGCCTGGAACACCTCCCCAGGGAGACATCCGGAACAGATGCCCGAGCCACCTCAACTGACTCTTCTCAATGTGGAGGAGCAGCGGCTCTACTCCGAGCTCCTCCCGGGTGACAGAGCTCCTCACCTTATCTCTAAGGAAACGCCGGCCAGGTACTCTGTACTACTATTCAGCCCATAGGCACAAACAACAGTAAGAGACCTCTCCCCAACCCGAAGGCACAGGCACACGACCCTCTCGTGTACTGGGGTAAACTCCAACACATGGCGGCTGAGCTGGGGGGCTATGAGCAAGCCCACACCGGCCCGCCGCCTCTCACCGCGGGCAACTCAAGGAGCTGGGTTTCAGAGCCCAAGCTGTGTGTGGAAGTGAGCCTGACTATATCTAGCCGGTATCTCTCAACCTCCCGCACAAGCTCAGGCTCCTTTCCCCCTGTGAGGTGACATTCCATGTCCCTACAGCTAGAAGCTGTGCCCGGGGACCGGGTCGTCGATCCACACTGCACTGGTCCCCTACGGTGACCTCTGCGGGTGGTGAGCCCACAGAAGGTCGGGCTCTCGTCGCTCATTCAGGTTTTACCCGGCCGGGCCCCATGGGCATAGGCCCGGCCACCAGGCGCTCGCATTCGAGCCCCAACCCCAGGCCTGGCTCCAGGGTGGGGCCCCGGTTACGCCATACCAGGCGACGTCACGGTCCTTGATATGCAACTGTTTACAGGGGTTTTATGAACTGCTCTTGGTCTGGCCCGTCACCTAGGACCTGTTTGCCATGGGAGACCCTACCAGGGGCATAATGCCCCAGGCAACATAGCTCCTAGGATCATTTGGGCTCTCAAACTCCCCCACCACAATAAGGTGGCACTTCAAGGGGGAGATATAGATAGATGTAATCACAATTTTACTTTGTGTAACATCATTTTTTTTTTTTTTTTTTTTTTTGTGATTATAGATAGATGTAATCACAAAAATTATTATGTTACACAAAATAAAATTCTGAAAATGGTTTTATCACTGGTTTGAAGTATTACAACACCAACCAAGAAGAAATTTGTCACAATTTCAAGTCAGATAATTGTAAATCATGAACAAGTAAGTATAGACTTTCAATGTTTTAGGCCATAAAATTAAGAGTGAAAGGTACACCTTAAAATAACTGCAAGTATATTATGAAAGCATTTTGACAGTAGGATCATCTTCCTTAAGAGCAGTCTGATACATCTGGCCACTTACGTTCACTTTGAGATGAAACTGTTCATGTAGTCAAACTTTTAGCATTCAGTACATTCCTCTCTCAGCTTGCTTCTTGGAGGCAGCTCATCGACTGAAGTGCAGCCACTGAGGACAGCAGGGTTCAGGGGCCATTGTGGGACTCTTCTGTGTGCAGAGCAGCAGACGACCTAGAGAGACAAGAGGTGAGCTGTGGCCAAGTCAAACACAAAAGGTAAACTTCCAACACGTGCCTGAGTCTGCTTCGGGAAACACTAAAGAGAGACAGGGTGATAGAAATTTGTGAGGAATAAAGATATAAGATAAGAAGTTTATTGTTAGTCAGCTTTTTATTTTAATTATTAGAGTTAATGTTAGTTATGTGCCCTTAGTAAAAATAATAACATAGCTAATACACATATACAGATTCTTATAGTATATACTCTAAACTCTGCACTGTGCACTTATTTGCCTTAAGTCAAACCAATCTATATTTAAATGAACCTGGAGATGTCTTCCTTAGGCTCTCTCTGAGTCTCTCTGGACATGCTAAACAGCACTGCGGTCGTGATCTGCTGCCTAAAAGACAGAACATGGTCACTTCAAACCAGCACCGTGTGGGGCCACTGTCTAAGGCACATTTTTAACCTGTCCAATTACTACATTTAAAGTCAAAAGATTTAACAATGTAAACAAAGCTGTGAGAAATGCTTAATAGATAGTAATAATGAGACTGAAGATACATGTCAGTTGTTTTTGTGTATTTTCAGTAGGCAGGATTTCAGATCATTAGCTAATTTCTAACAAAGAGTAAAGGTAGTGAGGCTAACTTAAGAGCTCTTATTGTACAGTAGTAGCTTTTGTAAGACCAATATTCTACAATATTTTCAGCACACCTCAAAGCCAAAAGTAAGGTGTTTGAAGAGTTATGACCATAGCCACCAGTTCGCGCTCATAGCCTATAGTTTTTAGTTTAATCGTATCTAATGATACAGTAAAATGTGCATGAGGAGATATTGGTGGTGGTAATGGAAACCCCAATAGTGGAGCATGGCACTAGCGGTGACTCTGAGAACTGCCTGTAGCGCGAGGAGGAGGAGAGAGGAAGTTCTCCAAAACTTTTTTTCCTGAAAAAAGACTTGGAGAGGTTCCGTTATTTTCAGAGGAAGGACCTACGACTACAAGAAGTATCTGGGAGAAAACGACATAAATAGGGCTTAAACATCTTTATCTTTGTTTTTAAGTTTGACTTTTCACATGAAACCCGTGAAGACTTTGTTCCAGAGCGTTTGTTTCTTCCCACTTTGAGTGGACTTACACCAGCAGAGGCGATGCGATGTGAGTGAGCTATGCCTTGTGGAAATGGACTGACTTTATCTAAGCGAAAACATGGCGTCTGCGTCCCGGGGTTGGGTTTATTCTCCAGCGTGCTTGTGGCGCTGTGCTGCGTGGAGGTTTGGGGCTCCGAGCCGCAGGGCTGCACTCCGTGTCCGCTCAACTGCAGCTGCGTGCTCTCGGGGCCCCTGCCATCCTGCGTCGTCAACTGCTCCAACATTGGGCTGGAGAGGGCCCCAGCCGCCACAGACATCCCGCTGACCACCAACGTGCTGTGAGTCCAAAAACACATCTCACAAATAAAGAACAAACTACACTAATGTCACAAACTGAACTGGAAACACGTACTTCGCTCTTTTGTTTTCCATCTGTTCACTTTGGGATGACGACTGTCCTCGTTTCGCATAACCATCTCTCTTCAGAGGTCATCTCTGTATGTTCTGCCGTTATGTTGTCTGCCTCCATTTTTATACTTTCATCATTACACGTCCTTATTGCCGGTTAAATTACATAGTGACTCGTGTTTATTGGTGCTGTCGCTGCTGCTACAGTCTTTGATGAAACAGATGTGGTGACTGCATCCATGGAGCCTTTTATCAGTCAGTCGCTCAGTAGGCCTAATCTGTCTAAAGCTTTAATTATGGAATCAAGTCTATTAAAAAAACAAAAAACATATTACATTTCTTGATGTACCTACTGCTCATTACATTGTACAAAGTAATATAACATAATGAGGCTATTATAGTCTTAAATGTGATTTGTGACATAAAAATCGTTATTAGGAGGACTCTTGAACTCTTGAACCCAGGGCAAGAGCTATGAAGTCTTAACTTTACATTATTGTATATATATATATATATATATATATATATATATATATATATATATATATATATATATATATATATATATATGGCCATGCACCTTTAGAAAATCCACTTTTGATAATCCATGAGAAAATGTTGGTTGTAGACTTAATGTTTGGACGTGACGTTTGCTGCCTGTGTTTCAGAGGCCTAGTTTGTTTGTGTTGTTTAGACTGAGATGAGTGTCAGACTGCAGAGTTAGCCTATTGGTGCTGATGAGCCTGAGCCTCTGCTGCAGCCTCTGCAGTGAGAACATTGTGTTCTGTGCCTACAACGTCATATGTTATCAATTACATAAAAGCCCCTTTTATTGGAATTAATCGTTTAACTCAAAGGCCAATGCTATAATCAGAACATATCATGTTTACTTCATTATAGGACTTTGCAATGTAAACACCAAAAATCTATGTGACATTTCCCATGCTGGGACTGTGTGTCAGGCCGCAGTGATATTATTTTACATTTAACTGTAGATTGTGCCTAAGAAGAGCTGCAGCATGAATTAGAGACAGATCTTGCAGCTGGATCGGCCCCTAATTATGTTAGACTCTCGAGGGTGGCTAATTGCATCAGTTTATATAGTACCGGGACCATTATAGGAGAAGCCATACTGGGAAGTGACTAACTGTGAACATTACTGTCCTCTGCAATTTAGCCCTGTGCCTCTCTCCATGCTCCTGAGTCTGAAGATGTTTCATTTCTGTGGGAAGCTGAAAAACACAGAAACATAATTTTTACGCCTTTTCCTTTTTCTTTTTGTTGTTCTTCTCATTCGAGGATAAATTAACAAGAGGTGGTTACTCCAGGATCATGATAGTTTTCAGCTGGTTTACTGTAGAGATTATGCCAACATTTGGATTTCATTCTGATCTATTATTTTCCTACTGCATCTTTATTTTTTGTCACTAACCAATATTGGCATTTTATTAATATTATTCTTTTTTTTTTTTCATTTAACCTTTCTTTTACCAAGAAGAACATTAATAACAAATTCTTATTTACAGTGTTGACTTTATGTTTAGCCGCATAAACATAAAGTGTAAAGCAATACCTTTGATAGGTTTATACTGTTGCCAGTACATTTTTATATGACATTTATTATATAATGCCAGTTGAATTCATGGTTAATATTTACTTAGTCAAATTAATTAAAAGCCAAATACAAAGCTACAAATCTTGGATTATATAGGAAAGTTAAAAGCTTAACATCATCATTTAACTTTTAGCATATAATTAGCATTTTATTCTTTTTTATATTTTAGTATAAAAACAATTGTCTTTTACTCTCTGTTTTAAATATCTAGTTCATTTCTTCATGGTGTTCCTCTATTTGGCGTCTGCTCCACTGTGTTAGTCACACCTCTGCTAAGAAATAATCCAGTGGCAGCATCGTATCTTTACATAGCAGAGATCACATTTACAGAAAGCCTTTTCGCTTCCGTCTGTTCCAGCCCACATTCATCATAAAACTCTCTTAACACTTCATGCCGACGTTTATGCAACAGAAGAACCACTTCTGAGAAATAGTCCTGGAGTCAAACCAGATTTTTATATCATAGGTTTGGAAAGTTTTGTGCCGTGCTGCAATTTGCATGTAGCTACAGAGTTTTTTCTAGTACTGTCATTGATGTATTTACAGAGTACAGTGTGAAGCCTTTCTGTGTCAATGTTTAACATTTAGCAAAGTGTCAAGTGCTGTGTGAAGATCAATAATATACTTCTAAATGAACCACACTTGCTTGCTGAGTATGGTACAATATGTGTGTTGTTAATTTAAATAGGTCTTATAATCACTGTGTTATGAGCTTGGACCTGTGCTGGTGAACTCTTGTATTTGATTGCAAATTGTTAAATTCTTCCTAATATGTTTATGTTAATGCATAAGTCACACTAATATACATGAGTATTGTTCATTAGTCTGTAAGCCAAATACCAATACCCAATTACCCAAAAGGTAATTTTTATGCATTAGGTCATTTATCAAAGGAGGCAATAATTAGATTCTGATGCTGATGTGAAAGAGCATTTGTAACTCTGTATCAAGAAAATGTGTATATGACTTTGTAGATAGGGCCAAAGGTACAACATTTTCTTTCTTTTTTTTTTCTTTCTTTTTTTTTTTTAACATGGTTTCTTTTCCATTTTGAGATATGGGGGCTTTGTGGCTTAATGGATAGAGCATTTACCCATGAACTAGAAGATCAGTACTTGATAGAATTTACTTATTTACATACATTTTGAGCTTTACCACATCACCAAATGCCACTGAACGTCCCTAAGACATGGCCTCCGTCCTTTTTTGGTCCTTTCTGCTGGTTTGCATGGCATTGTACTCCCAGACCCAGCACAGGCGTGGCGCTTCTCAAACAGGGAGTAGCTCTTCTGGTCCTGAGGTTTTACAGCTGTCAGATGGACTATACGTGGATGTTCAAACTTCTTCTTCTGCCTCTTGTCTTCGTTATCTCCTCCTCTGGGCACTAACCCCCTCCCCACACCACTCCACCCCATACACACCCACACACACACACGTCCGCCCTCAAAAAGGTCTAAACCCGAGAATTTGTTGTGTTGCCATAGCTACGGTAGCTATGACATCATCTGCAGAAGCTCAGGCATTCCACAAGGTCTACGAGAATGAGAAACCAATCATCTTCTCAGAAACTTTAACTTTACACAGGCTTTATGTTCATTATTAACTCGCATGTCTATAGTGTGTCGACCTTTTATCTTCTCTCTCATGGGTAGAACTGATTGTCTTCAGGTCTAGAGTACTTTACAGGGTTTGTACAATCATTGAATCCTTGGAAAAGTTTTGGAAATTTATATTTTGGTGTAAAGTGTTGGAAATGTAAACAGCCTGGGTAATATTTGGCCACCACTAGTTAAACGTTCGCCTGCTAGAATAGAGTAAATATAAGTGTTCAGTAGAAATGTTGTCTTTTTGGCTTCTTTTTGTTCTCACTGCAGGAAAAAGTGACCTATATCTATTTTTTGTCAGAATATTTGAACAAAATAATTTTGGCTTTGGTAATGCTTTAAAACAGCATAGATGATTAGTGTAAAGCTGCACTACCTGATTTTGTGACTGTAAAAGTGATATGTCTAAAAAAAAGTTGAGTTTGAATGATAAACTCCCCTTTCCTAATTCCTCTCCTCACAGTCTCACACAAACCTGGAAGTATGTACACAAGCCAGGAGGTAGCACAATAAAATAGCAGAGATCTAGAATTTGCTTTTAATTCTTTAAAATAAAAAATAAAAATGCTGTATACATTTTGAAATAAAACAATAGCTCCTTCACATTATTCCTGATAGATTCTAGTTCTGGATAGATAAAGGATGTATTGACCAATCAGAGGGCTCCTGTCCTATGAAAGCGTGTGATTGGTTAAACTGTCCCTTCCCTCGCTCTAAAACAAAAACCCTTATAACACAGCCCACAGGTGACCTCAAAGTCTAATTTTTTTTATGTTAGTTATTCAGCTGTTTCTAGTTAAATTCTTGTGAGTGTTGTTAAACTCAGTGTTACCGTAAGGCACATTTCAAGATCATGTAGGGCAAAACACAAAGGCAAAGATTTAGTTTAATGCAATTCAAACCAAACGGGCGAACAGACTGTAGAAGACAATATCCCCTGTCCCAATACTGGGGGAGGAAAAAAGAAAATAGATGCAACTGTACAATAGAAGAACCCACAACAGCCCATTTGCTAATAGTTCATCATATTACATTAAAATTATTTCTTCCATTACAAGATGAAAGACCTATGTAAACATATTAGTGATGTGTGATATTTACTACATAGCAACTTCAACATTAGAGGGCCATGGGGGCAGAATGGTTGGTGAGATCGATCCTCTGCGTATGTATCTCCTCCCCATGTGACTGTCTCCAGGTACTCCAGCTTCCTCCCAGCGTCCAAAGACATGCATGGGTTAGATAAATTGGTGAATTGCCCCTAGTGAATGAATGTGAGAATGAATGGGTGTCTGCCAGTGTGTTTCTAAGTGTCAGCCCTGAAAATAACTGTCGAGGCTGTACCTCGACTAAGCCCCATATTCACTAGGATAGGCTCCAGTATCTGCGACCCTTAACAGGAATACGCGGAAGAAGCTGAATGAACATTGACATTGGCATTAATTGTGTAAAATGAGTCATATTCATAAACGACTGTACAACTGTGAAATGTTGATCTAAAATTAACAGACAGAAGACAGTGGTGTTTTTATACTGCTAACAGCACATGTTTGAATTGTTGGAGTTTAATTTTATCCATACAGGACAATAGGCTATATGCAACGTGCACTTCCACCATATATGATGCAAATAGAGGAGCTGTTTTCAAAGAATCAGACCTCACGTCACACACAACAAACACCATCTTGTGGTCTCCTTTCCCTGGTGAATAAAAAAGTTCCTCTTATACTTTAATTTCTTCTTCAGGGTTTTTGTGATCGAACAAGGCTGGATTTTTCAACAAACCTTTTCACTCTGTGTCCTTTGTGTTACTTTATATGGCAGTACAATTTGGGAACAAAGAGACCCGTCATCTCCTCCTGAGAGCAGAAATCTGACATTTGCTCCCCTCAAACAAAACCATTTTAACCATTAACTGCTGTAATTTTATACAAAGAGCTGTAAAAACGATTTGTATTTTAGTTCTGGCTTGAGAAACAAAATGTAGCACATTTAATAGAAAAGGCCTATAATACTTTTGCACAATGTTTAACAACACAATAAATTGTTAAAATAGGCTGTACTTTATACAATGAATAGGAATGAAGCTACAGCAACAGTCGCTTCTTTCTATGGGTTACACTTTTTTAAAATTAATTATCTTTATTACAAATAACAATAGTATACAATTGTAGCAATCCCAGAAAAAAAGGAAACAAAAACATATTAATAAAACCCCTTTCACTCACACACACAACCACACACACCCAGCCAAGTGCACAGTATTCTTACAGAAGTGAAACAAAAACTAAAAACATTACATTCTATGGGTTACACGTAAAGAAAAATTACAATACTACTGGTATTGAAAAAATAATTTTTATTTGATACCAAGTTTCAATACCTAGTGGGACCTTTAATATTCCTTTGCATGTATAAATCAAATAAATAACACAGACTAAAACATACAACCTACTACTTACACACTTACAGCTTTAGCTCCAAAAATTGGTCTTTTATTTATTGTTTTATGATTGTAGAAGATGAATTAGCTCACCATAGGTATCAGAAAAAGTGTTGTTCAGGTACCAGTATTGAAAACCAGGTATCGTTTAAGAAATTCTGAAAAATCTGAACCCAGCCCTACACACAATGCAGTTTGATTTCCTGCAGACTCTTATTGATTAGATCAGAATGGTTATTTCTTTACCATGAATTTCTCAGACGTTAAGGTACATAGTAATGGAGTGAATGGTCCAGCAGGTTGTGGGTTTGATCCTCGGGATCCTCGCCAACACACAACTTCTCTTTATGTCCTCCCGGTGTTATTGTGAGTTCTTCCCACCTTCCTCCCACGTCCAAAGACGTGTCTGTGTGAGGTAAATTGGTCAATCTAAATTACCCATAGTGAATAAAAGAATATTATTGTTTATGTGTCTGTGTGTGTCCCAGCATTGCGACGATCAGGCCACTGTCCAGGGTGTATCCCGGCTAAAGGCCTATAGTTGCTGCTGGGTAAGGCTGAAGTCACCTGTGACCGCTAACACCATTAAGTGAAAGAAGATGAATAAATGACAGTATTATACAGTATGTGTTAGGGCTGGGCAGTATGACCTAAAATTCATATCACGGTATAAATCAAATTCCTTCACGGTAACAGTATATATCGCTGTATGAGTTTAAGGTTGAAAATTATAATAAAAAGCACATATATAATGTAATTTTTAGAGCATTTATTGCACAGAAAGTAGTACTCATAAGTAGGGATGGGAATTGATAAGATATTATCATTGTCAATGCCATTGTCGATTCTGCTTATCGATACGATTCTTTATCAATTCTCTTATCGTTTCCTGATATATCTGAATAAAAATGAACTAGATTTGTGGCCATACAGTTTATTATGAAGCAGAAATAGAAGCTTATTTTTATTTTCCTGTATGTGGGCCTATTTTAAACTGGGCTTACTAAACAGAAGTAACATGTATTGAATCTACAGCTGTTAAATTACTGGAAATGTATGCTTTTTAAATAAACAGGATTGTGGCTTTAATGTTGATTTAGGGGCAGCAGAAGCAGCTTTACACCAGTCTGTCTGAATTAAACCTACACAGTAGTCTGTGTTACTGTGACAGTGCAAAGCAGGGAGGGGCCACATTAGCGTCAGACAGGTGGGACGGGATTTAGCGTTTTCTACGGAGATTTCTCTCTTTCTATCGCTCGCTTGCTTCCATACTGTATTTCTTATGCAGGGGAACAAGCCCCTGACTGTCACAGTGTGCGGACATTTAGCTCCTACCTCCTCGGCTCTCTGGCTTCACTCTGACGTGTCCACACCGTGCGACGCGAGCGCACCAGGCTCCGTGCGTCTCCACCTCCGGCTGCCATGTCCTGTGAGCGCATGTGCATTAATTAGAGAGAAGAGAACGACATGCACTGCACGATGAGCGCCGCGCTTTGTAGGCTACTCATCGATGACGACTTTTGCAGTGAAGTGAAAGTAAAAAGGTTAGAGGCACTGCTCGGGAGCGGGGCGAGTCTTGGAGCAAAACCTGCTCACACAAACACAGCTGCCCAAAGCAGCATCGATAAGAGGGATCGTTAACGGCGGAGGCAGACAATTCCGATTGATTGGAAAAATTAGAAGCGGTTAGAACCGGGTTTCGATGCCCATCTCTACTCATAAGCATTTATAGTGCAAAACAGTGGATCTCTTTAAACCCGCTGCACTCCTCTGTATAGAAAGGGACCATATCTTTGCACAAATACGTTGTGATGGCTCTTGTTATGTCACTCCATCGCTTGCACTTTCGGTTATAAGCCGTACTCTTTGACAAAGCTTGCGCAATGGAGGTCTACTGTTACTGTTGGGTAGCGGGGAAACTTTTTAGTTTTCTCCCGTGTTGTTTGACCGAGCAGGTGTTTTGAGCTGAGCGCAGCCTCTGGCTCGCTGCATACTCAAGCACGTGCTTCGTCTTCAAATGGTAAAACAAATTGCTCGTATTACCTTTGTTTGTCGTCACCGTCACTCTGCACATCTTGCAAAGTATTGTTTTCTGTTCAACATCCGATCCTTTAAACCCAAAACTTTTGAAAAAGGAGAAAGATGGGATTTGCATTTCAACTTTGTCTGGACTGACGTGTGACTGAGTGAAATAGTAGAGAAGGACCAGTGTGACTCGCGGTTAGCCACAGATAGATGCAAATGAAGACCTGCAAATTTACATTTCCTTTCATGTCAGATGCATGCTGTACAATTATAATGACAAATTGACACTTGTTTTGGTTGGTGTCATCAAAAGGTTAGGAAATTTAAACTTCAAAGATCTCCTAGCTATACACTGACACACAACATGCATTTAAGCAGCATAATTATTATGACACAAAAAAAAAGTATGGAAGACTATGTATACATCAGCACCTTATCTTGGCAGAAAATGTATTTGCCTTTTTTACACATTCAAAGATGCTTTATCACTCAGGTTAGTTGTGTTTACCCTAAAAAGTTTATCCATCCATCTTCTGCTTTATCTGTGGCCGAGTCATTGGAACAGCAGTCTAAGCAGGAATTCTCAGACCTCCCTCTCCCCGGACACTTCCTCCAACTCGCCTAGAGGAAGCCCAAGGCATTCCCAGGCCACCCAAAGACATAGTCACATCAGAACTACACTGTAATAACAGTGGAGCAATCATTCATTATCATCAGTACAAATAGAAAAGTATATTGCCAAGTATTATTAGAACGATTATGTTAACTGAGATACTGAATTTCAGTTTTCATTAACTGTAAACCATAATTATCACAGTTAACATAATAAATACATGCTTAAAATATTTAACTTGTTGTGTACTCTATTTATATACAGTATATGTTTCACTGTGAAATGAACTACTGTAACAGTTGGGCTTTTCCACAATATTGTTGTAAATCTGGTGTTGTGAAGTTCATTGTCATTGTTGCTTTTTGGCAACATTTAGCATCTAGTTTTGCCACCTTACTTATTTCTTTTAAAGTGTAGGGCAAGATCTTTACTTGAGCTGATGTTGGTCACATCTAGAGACGTTTCCTGTATTTATTGCAAGGGAAAAGCAATACGAAGAAGTTTGTAATCCAGAGGCTTAATTCCAGTTGTATAATAGAAGTTGTTGTTGTTGTTGTTGTTGTTGTTGTTTTAGAATAATGACAAAATAAATTGAACATAGCCTAGTGTTTTGGTCCTAACTTTAGACTGAGTAAATAATGACATATCTGGGGTCATATCTGGCTTGGAAACACGAATGTAAACAAAGCCCCTAAAATGCATTGTGGTGGTACTGGGGGGCCATAAACAATTACACATTAACGCACTATCAACATTAAACATTTATGATAATTGAATTAGCTTTTTTTATGCAAAATATGTTTCAAAAATTGTCAATAATATACAATACATCAGACAGCGTATTATTTTAAAGTAGGGCTGGGTGATATGGCAAAAAAAATAATCACTTCATCATTTTTTTCCCCCATATTGTTCTCAATATCTCAATTTTTATTTGATTTTATGTTTACAATTAAAAACTAAGGGTGCTCCGATCAGGGTTTTTGAGGCCGATCACCAATCACCGATCAGCCTCTGCTGTGATCGGCAGATACCGATCATGGCCGATACCGATCACGTGGTCTTCAATGTAGTAATGTATTGTATGCAGGCTATTATTAGTTCCATTTGAAAAATACTGTAGCCTTTGTAAATATAAAAGAACAACAAAATTCTACTTATTTTTGTTTTAGAAGAGGTTTTGTTGCATTATTGGTCTTTAATGTGTGCCCAGTGTCCGCTGATGTAAAAATCAGCTGTTCTTCTTAATTGGTTCCTTTAATGCGAGTCTGCGGGTGCAGCGCCTGTGTCCGCGTAACGCGCAGCCAAACCAGGTTGAAACACAGTGGACTAAAGAGCAGACAGCTCCTGCTGCCAGTTTTGACAACGTCTGAATGAAGAAAACGTGCAAAGAGAGCAGAGAAGACAACGATGAAAGGTGCTCCTCTCAGACTCACGGACACATGGGCTGCCTTTTTACTTTCTCTTTCCATTAGCAGCCATTTGGTGCAGTTTAAGCCACAAAACGCACAGTTTTCTCCGCGCAACAAGACACAGGCAGACTCTGAACTTTCTTAATCCTTTTAACGTAACTGTTAGCGGGTTAGCTGTAGCTCTATTTACGTTGGTGTTTGCAAATACACGCACTGCTGCGCCTCGGTTCTGTCCCGTGCGCTCCTAAAGCAGGCGGGGACACAGCGGGGACACAAAGCAGCGCCTCCAGGGCAGGTTTGTGTTAGTTATAACCAGGGCTTAACTTAAAAACACTGCTAAAATAACGCTACTGCTGTTTAATCAAACCGGAGTCACAGGACAGTAAATGTGAGAGCCTTGCGTGTTTGTTGTAATTTGATCGGCCCTTCTGATCGGCCCATTTTACCGATCACCGATCACTCTATTTTTAGCCATGATCGGCGATCATGATCGGCGGCCAATCGATCGGAGCACCCTTATTAAAAACTAATAATTATGGCTTTGATTCATCTTTAGATTTAAATTGTATTATAACAGGAGAGTTGGGGATTTAATGTAGAGTCTTTCATTGCAAGTTTTAGTTTTTATACAATAATAACTGTAATGATTTAAACAAATAAAAGAGGCTGATATGTTGTGAGTTTTAAAACAACTGAAATCATCCGGTTCCTTGCTCTTAAGGTCTGAGCTGCAGCTTCATTGATGAGAGCAGGAAAACTCCAGTCTGTGTCTATAAGACCATCCTGTCTCTCCACACATTTTCTGGACCTAGTTCATTTTGTCAAACTATTCACTGTAAAATCACCACTCCGCACTGATCACGCCTTTCCAAGTGACAACATGCGGTATTGACGTGCGTCAATGAAAAAGGGTAAGAAAATGGTACTGTGATTTTAAAATTGGGAAATGTATTGATTCATGACCTGAGTCATCCCTAGTCCAACTTTTACATGGTGCTGCTTTGAACAATGTGCACTAGTATGTGTGAAGTGGCGTCCTTCTTTGGGCCGAGTGTTAAACTGCTGCACACAGCTGTCTTGTCTTGCCAGCTGGACGCCAGACAACTCAGGCTGCAGCAGCTGGAAAAATGGACAAAATGTTCTCAAGTGAAGAGGAGCACTGGACTTGTGTGCAAAAAAGGAAAAATTAAAAATAAAAATAAAAATAAATATATATATATATAAGGAGCAAACAGCTATAAACCACTCTCAGTAAGCACCACAAGAACCTCGCTCCCCTAATTTAATTTTTATTAAGGAAAGCACCCATCCTCTACTGCCCCAGACACGGGGTGATGGCTGCCAGCTTTGGCTTAAGACTATGTCAGTCTCAAAGGTCTGAGCTTGGTCAGGCGTCGTCATGGCACAGGCACACAGTGGCGCGATTGTTCACAACTTCTACCTGACATCTTAACCATAACAGAGCAGCCAGCTTCTGTGAGTCATTGAAAAGCCGACAGCAGTAGTAGTACTCAAAGTCAAAAGTATACTGTATGTGAATATGTGTGAGTTTATTCTAAGCAAACGTAGCGACAGTGGTGGGAGAACTACTCAAATTCTGGACTCAAGTAAAAGTACCTTGACTGCAAAATAAGTAATACTCTAATAATAAATAATTTCTGAAAGATTTGTTGTTACACAGCAAAATCTATTACTATTTCTGCTGCTACTACTTCTACAACTACTAAGAAAACAATGACAACAACACAGACTACTACTACCATAACTACTGCAGCAACTATTTCTGCTTCTATTACTGATACTACTACGACTACTTCAACACCCACTAACACATCCACAACTACTGATACTCCTGCTGCTACCACAACTACTGCTGCTACTACTACTACTACTACTTCAAATACTACTAACACTTCCACAACTACTGATACTACTTATACTACTACTACTATTACTACCACAACTACTGTTGGTACTACTGCTACTTCAACTACTACTAACACTACCACAACTACTGATACTACTGTACTACTACCCAAACCTTGCCTTGAACCCATGACCTTCTAGTTGTGAAGTAGGCAAACTTATGTTCTTTAAAATGCACTCAGAAAATACACTTACTTCATCTATGCAATGTTCTTCATTAAATTGCTTGACTAAAAGAATCTAGTTACTTTCCACCTCTGCTTTTTACTCACATGACTGACTCCTGTAGACTGCACATAAAGTAACAGAGCGACAGAAGAAAATTGTGCAGTGAATACAGGAAGTATGTGGAAGTAATGATCTGGGGGAGGAGGTTTGAGGTCGATGAAAGAGACCACAGAGCAGACTGTTTTTAGTGGGTTAGTGGAGCGCTGGCCTTGATTTACAGTGACCGGACCAGTGCTTACCCACAATTCAGCATGTGTCCCTACAATCAGTGCACTACAGAAGCCAATCAGATTTGCTGTATTTGTTTATTTGTAGAAGTGACAAAACATTTTTATGCAGTCTTGTCTTGGACTCAGAAGTTGAGGCCTTTGGGATTTTAAAGCCAGACCAAGACCAAGACCCCAGCTAATTTATTTATTTATTGATATGAATGCAACCCAGGACATGGCTTATTTCTGGGTGAATTTCAAATAACCTCTCTGTCCCATGAGTTTGTCACTGTTGCAGACCATATATATATATATATATATATATATATATATATATATATATATATATATATATATATATATATATATATATATATATATATATATATATATAGTTCTTAGATTAAACTAAAAATCCAATACCCAGTCCTACTCATTCATTTCCTTTGTATAGCAGAGTCAATGCAGTTTGTATGTGTGTTCTCATCCTCCATCTCAGAATAAGTGGCACCAGACGGGCCTTATAAGGAGTGGTTAGATCATTGGCCACACTGTTAGTAAAACAGAACCATATGCAAGCTCTGTGTGTGTGTGTGTGTGTGTGTGTGTGTGTGTGTGTGTGTGCGCGCGTGCGTGCGTGTGTGTGCCTATGCAAAGCCAAACCATGTGTCCAGGCGGGGTAGGTAGCTGGGAGAACAGGAGCCTGCTGCTAATAGACATGGTGGAGGTCACATTATGCGGTCATGTTAAACACACAGAGACTTTCTCTAATCTTAGCTTACTGACTTTATGCTGCAGTGTGACTGGTATCTTTAACAGTGTTAGTGGCATTAATTATGACAATACGTATATAAAGCAGTGATTCTCAAACTTAGTATTTTTGTAATTTAGTATTGAACTAGGACTGAACCAGCACGACTGAACCACATCACCAACCATGACTAATCTAGGACTAAACTGAGCCTAAACTAAGCAGTGGTCTATTCTCCAAATTTCATCCCCAAACAGAGCAGGACCAAAACAGGAAAAAAGTGGCTCTAAATAAAATAAAATAATAACTTCAAATCACTCCTGAGTACCGCTGACATAAGGGATTTGTCTGAGGTGTGACCTAACCTCTTGTGGGCAGGGCATCTTTTATACTGTCCCATGTTGATGGTTTTGTCAGCTCTCTCTCTCTCTCTCTCTCTCTCTCTCTCTCTCTCTCTCTCTCTCTCTCTCTCTCTCTCTCTCTCTCTCTTTCTCTTTCTGTCTCTCTCCTTCTCTCATCTTCCTTACTCAGCATGTCTGGAATGTACAGATGTTTCCTTTTGGGAACGGGCGTCGTTTAACACACATACACAAGCACAAAGGAGGAGAAAATATTATTGCGCTCTGTTCCCATGTACTTAGAACTTTTTTTTTTGACCATTATATTTCTGGCATAGGAACATTGTGTCAAAAGTACCTGTAATCTTGGCCTTTCTCGTTGTCCTGATTGCTCTCTGTCTTTCTTCTGAGTCTGAAGCAGCAGTGACAGTAATCATATCCCTCTTCTGTCCTCCCTTTTATACAGATTTTCTTTCATTGTTATTATTTTTGGCCCCATTACATTTGAATCTGTTCATTTTTTCTCACTTGCAGATTTGTTGCTATTTTAAAAGTATGACGTAGATACACGCTGAGTCATGGTGCAGACATATGGTTCTGGGTTTTATTTGCAGAGTAATCTTAATTTATAAAAAGTGAAGTCATTGTGGCCAATTGCTATGAAGACATTTTTTTCTGATTAGAAATTTTAGAAAAATGTGCACAATTTTAATTCATGCACAACTATAGACTACACATATGTTTCTTTCTGCACTTATAACAATTACCTTATCCTGCAGAGTGAGGGATAGTCCAGTATTTTGTAAAATGGTCTATAAGATACCGCTTTGAGTATTGAAAACACCTCTGTACTGACCCAGCCTGCATTGTACTGCCCCAGTGTAGAGATACACTCAAGGAAAAAAGAAACTCACCACTGCTTTTTTACCACATTTTTGTTTGGTTACTTATTTTTGATGGAAATATTACATGTGCACATCAACCATATACCCGTCCCTGATATTCAGACCCAATTAATCAATGCTTATGACAGTTTCAATAACAATAACATGACCAAACAATAATAATGCAGCAGTTGTGACATGTGGTCGACCAGATCTGGGACGGTCATTGGAGGATCCAGTGGTGTGGAAACGCTCAGCAAGGCGTACAACAGTAGAGTGATGGACTCCAAACACCCTGGCTACAGCCATGTGCTCCTTCCAGCTTGAAGCATGCGTGATCTCTCTCTGGTTGCAGTAGTCGTGGCATTGTGAACAAATGTGCTTTTTTTTTTCCATTTTGATGTCTTTTTATAGAGAATGGTTGTGCACAATTGAGGACCAATTCATCTCTGAGTTTTACTCATGACCCAGACATAGGTGATTAATACAAAAATACAGTTATTTTTGCTCATCAAAATCAATCAACCGGAACCAGGAAAACAGTCATTTCATTTTGACTCAGAATAGTACTAAACTCATTGTAGTCTGTAATTTTTCACTGGCTGTAATATTTTTTGACAAATTGAGAAAATGAAAGTGGTGCATTTCTTTTTTCCTTGAGTGTAGATAAATAAGAATTAATAACTGTAAGCCCCCAGTTTGGCGAAGTAGACAGGAGCAATGACACAGACTGTGTTGTGTGTGGCCCCATATGAAAATTGCATTTTATGCAATTAATAAGGCCACTAAAACTATGCAAATTGCAATAAAGTAATTTATTTTGATTGCTAGGGGTGTAACAATACAGTAACTATATTGATGTATTGATTTTTTTTTCTCACAATACAACTATATCTATACGCATTACCTTGTATCGAATCATTTTCTAGAAAGTGTATATCGACATACATGGAAAAAAAAAGATAATATTGGAAATACTGATATTAGAAATTTGCTAGTAAAACAAAACCAGATACAGCTTTTTGGATGTCATTTTTGTGTTTTTAATGAAATAAAATGTTATATTTAACTTTTCTTTGCTCTCTGTCTGCTGGACATAATCAACCCCAGCCGTGTTGCTACATTTGAGAGTAAACTTTTATGATTTTTGGCAAAAAAATGCTGTATCAATTATCGATATGAAGGTTTTGAATCGTCTTGTTACAAATTAGCCAATATTGTTCTTGAATCATATCGAAATTGTTCTAATCATTACGTATTGTAACCAGGGCTTAATTTGAGCCGGATCTTGCCAGAACAGGATCCAGAAACTCCCTAATTTTGACGCAGTCCGATCCGGCAATTGTTTGCTTGGATCTGGTAACTCAGACACAACTCAGAACAAAATGTTGTCTACATTTGACTCTTTTGACCTCTTAAACCTGTGTTGAAGGTCGGAGGTGTAATTACATAGAAATGCTTATATTTTAAACATAAAAGCCACGCTTCATTTCCGTGTGAGCGCTTCAACAGACTGTCCCCGCGCTGTTGTTCGTGTCTATAGAGTGTACAGGGAATTCAGTGGAAAAGACCTTCATGTCAAACTGAAGCATCTTTTCACCACTGTTAACACCAGTGGTGTCTGCAGGTGTACAGCAGTACGCACTGTGCGTACCTTGAGATGTCCCCCGACTCCGCCCAATCCCTGCTGCATCCACAGAGCTCACAGAGCCACAGTAGGCTGTGTGTATTTGCAAACGCGAGGGGAGCTACAACTGACTGCTGCTCTTTAAGTCAAAAGTGATTTGTTTGCTTTCAGCCTGAAGACAGTAAATCTGTTGAGGTTTGTCCTGACTTTGGTTACGTGGAGGGGACCTGCGTGATGCGCTTTGGATGTGCCACGTTATTTCCCCACTGCGCCCGAGAGCGCACAGGACATAGCAGTGCCACGTCAGTTTGTTCTTTTACTCTAATGCATATGGAAGCTAGAGCTAACGCGCTGATCGTGGGTCACAGGATGAGACCTGTCGCCAGTTAAACGCCAGTGTCACTGTTACATAGCCATAGTTACGCAGAGAAACCTTGTGCCACGTACCCTCGATGTGCTCTTTTTATTCCTTCATTATATCCCCTGTGCACACAGGACATAGATCCACAGCAGTTTGTTCTTTTTTGTTTGTTCAAATGCATCTGTAAGCTCGAGCTAACGCGCTGAGGCTCACAGAGCCTGGAGCCGTGAAACGCCATTACGCAGAGAAGACTGTGCGCTCCACGGCAGTGACTAAAAAGAAGCAAAAGCAAAAGGAGAGACATAGGCTGAGAGCTTACTGCTGCTGTGTGCTCCCTTTTCTAGTCTAGACTTTGTTTATACAGACCACAGCTGCATGAGTCTGTGTTCTTGCTTCAGACTGGTGGCCACACACAGTAGGTCTATGACAGAGCGAGTCTACAAAATGTACACTGACACATTACACTGAAGTGAAACACTATAATGTATAATAATGTTAATAATGTTGTCATTTAAAACTCAGTATAAATTAGCAGTTGCTTGGTATTTTGGCATGTGTGTGCGCCTGAGCATTGTGTTGTGTGTACGTTCCGGTGTCAGTGTTGACCTTGTGGACTCCAGTGTCAAAGTGCAATTTTTATTCTGGCATCGTTTGATTTACAAATTAAGCCCTGATTGTGACGTTGCAAAAATGTATCATTACACCCCTAATGACTGCATTTTCTCTTCATTCTTATTTTATATAATCCCAAATAATCCCACGCATATCAGTTGGACCTGAACCAAAATTTGGGACATTTCTTCAGAACAAAATATCCTTTATGAACCACACATTTAAAATAAAATACCCACATTTTTTTGGATAAGTTTACAACAGTACATAGTGAAGTCTTTCTGGTGGTACTGTATGTGCTCACAACTCAACTCTACTGTTGGTAATAATTTTGCTTTTCAAAAATATTGTCACCAATCTAATCTTATCTGAAAGAACTTTAATAATAATATAATATAGCGGTCACACCGACACATTCACACAGGCAAGGTGGGTGAAGGGTCTTGCCCAAGGACACAACGACAGTATGCTATGCCAGCAGCAGGGCTTGAACTGCAAATCTTTGGGTTAGTGGGCGAACGTCTCTACCTACTGAGCTACTGCTGCCCCAACTGCTTTTATACAACACTGAACTATCCCTGTAATGACTGATCTATATATACGTGCTTCTGTTATAAATGATGATTAGTCCTTGAGTAAATAATCTCTAATAACGTAATTCTAAATCTAATTAGTTTATGATAACAGCCTTTGCACATCACTAGTCTTTTCAAAGCAAGAGGCTATTGTGTACTATACTGTACAGTGGGTGGATTAAATGACATAATGTACATGTGTGTCATATAATCACATTTATGTAAACTCCATATGTTTTTCTACAGAGACCTGTCCAAAAACCACATCTCCTCCCTTGATACCAGCCTGCTCGATCAGCTCACTGGCCTCCGAGAGCTGTGAGTACATCAAACACTGTGTAATTCATGGTCTATTTTGACACATAGTACGATATACATATGTCTTTCCCTATTAGGTATCTACAGGGCAATAGGATCAATGTCTTGCCCAGGGGTGTCTTCTGCTGCTGGCCCCTGTCTGTCTTGTAAGTACATGTTTTTATGGTTGCACATTACAATATCACAAATTTATCATTATCGCAATATCAGCAAACACAGTATCCTCTCGAAACCAAACTTATACCAATATTGTTATTATCCTCCATTTGACAGAGATTTATGGTTTACACTGTCAGAGTCATTGTCCAAACACTGCCCTAATGCTGTATTTTGACTCAAACCCACGGCATCAGGGCAGGCTGTAGTTGCCGTGTATATGTGCCCCAGCTCTACCAACTGAGCAATACCACAGCCTTTGTTAGTTTTTCACCCAATTTTGACTATTAAATGCAGCAATTTGTATTCTAGATTAAATTTAATTGTAGTTAAGGTATTCACCATTGCATATTGCATGTTTTAATATGCTCTGCAGATTAGAGCAGTGCATGGAAAAGTTTGGTTTAGACTGGATTTAAGTAGGCAGAAATCCCAGGAGGAGTGAGGCACAGGACCAGGCAAGCATTCACCAAAAAAGTCCCCCTTCCTCCAAGCATTAGCTTATTTCTTCCACCCGTTTTGCAGTGATGAGAGGCAGCGCTGGCCGTTTCCATCAGGTCCTTCCAAAACCATCACACAACGGCCCCATTATGTAGCCGACTTTGCTGCATAGTGGAGGATTGGACTGGAGGAGGGAACTGGGACAAAAGTTAGAGTAGTTTAAAACATCTGACAGGCAAGAAAACAAAACTTAACGTAGGTGGTTCAGCAATTAAATAGTCATAAAAAATGGTTTAACGATTTAATGCTTTTGAATCATGTGAGTACTAATTCCAGCCACAAGGGGTCACAAGCTAGTGTACTCTTTGTGATGGTCCCAAGCCCAGATAAATGGAGAGGATTGTGTCAGGAAGGGCATCAGGAGTAAAAAATATGCCAGATTAATATGGGAATCACTGCAGACTCGGAGGCAGATGAATTGTGTTGTGAGCTCCGATGGGAAAAGCTGAAAGGGAAGAAATTGTGTAAAAAATTTGAATTTGAGGTTTGTGTTCCACAAGCTTAAAAATTAAATAGCGTTAATTAAATTGATTGACATGAAAAGATGTTAAGTGTGTTTAAATCTAGTAAATCTGACCTGTACATGCATTTTTTTATGTAATTTTTGTGTTTTTAATGAAATAAAATGTTATATTCAACTTTTCTTTGCTCTCTGTTATGCTGACATAATCAACCCCGGCAGTGTTGCTACATTTGAGAGTAAACTTTTATGATTTTTAGCAAAAAGTTGCTGTATCAATTATCGATATGAAGGTGTTGAATCATATCAAATCATATTGTTCCAAATTAGCTAATATTGTTCTGGAATTGTATCAAAACATTGTAATCAATACAAAAGCGTATTGTTACACCCCTAATGAAGTCTCATGGCAAAACGACATTTTTAAAGGTACTACACTGCCTGACCGAAAAAAAAAAAAAAAAAATCATCACAAAAAAAAAAGCTTTGATTACAGCACGCATTTGCTGTGGCATTGTTTCAGTAAGCTCCTGCAATGTCAAAAGATTTCTTTTCATCCAGTGTTGCATTAATTTTTCACCAAGATCTGGTATTGATGATGGAAAAGTGTGACCACTGCGCAAAGCCTTCTCCAGCACATCCCAAAGATTCTCCATGGGGTTAAGGTCTGGACTCTGTGATAGCCAGTCCATGTGTGACAATGCGGTCTCATGCTCCCTGAACCACTTTTTCACATTTTGAGCTCGATGAATCCTGGCACTGTCATCTTAGAATAAGCCTGTGCCATCAGGGAAGGAAAAATGACTTGATGGAGTAACCTGGTCATTCAGTATATGCAGGTAGTCAGCTGACCTCATGCTTTGGCCCCATAGCATTGCTGAGCCTAGACCTGACCAACTGCAGGGAGGCTCTTACCTATTTGCTTAGTTAAATCCAGGTGGTGACTTTTTTTTTTGGTCAGGCAGTGTATGAGCAGTATGCTTTTTAATACTTCATAAAAATTACCCATGTGTCCTCAGATATGATGTAAAGATGTTTAAATCAAATATTAGTTTTACTAATAATAACACAGCTGATTTATTGACAATAAAAAATACATAATGGCCAAGTTGTTTATGTTTACATTATATTTTGGTTCTAAAAACCCTTGCATTGCCGATTGTCCAATCAGAAAAGCGGAAAGAGCTCCATGCTCAGGTTGCCACATGGGACAATCTGTACATGCAGCAGTTGTGGACACAGCTGACAGCAGAGCTACAAAACCAGTTGGCAAAAGAGCACACTGTGACTGGAAAACAACAAACCATTGTTTTGATTTAGACTGTGGTACCGTTTTTAAACCAGTACTTGCGTATGTTGCTTCCAGTAGCCTAACTTTAATCATATCTCTGTCGTATTTTTCTATTCAAAAGAAAGTCCTCCTGGGTAAAAATTGTAATATACTCTGTTCCACACACTGTAGATAGAATATTGAACTGTGTCCATTTGCACACTGGACTGAGTACTATGTAATAAATATGTATATTGCAATAGCTTTATCCACTGTACTGTTAATTTTAAGGGGCTCTGCTCACTGTTTATCTTTAGGCACTAATGGTAATGTATGTTGCATCAGTGATGTGTATAGATTAATTATTTTCACACATCTTTGTTGATAATGTTCAAGGTTTGTTGATTCCATTCACACTGTACAAACATTTCATTACACACGTTAAGTACATGTCTATTGTACTTTCTATATAGTATGTCCATAGTACCATAGTAGTTCCTTTTTTTATTATAGTCATAGTACTGCCTTTATCCTCTACATACTGCAGATACTGATACTGAATATTATACACTTTCTGTTTATTGTACTTCTGGTTAGGTGCTGATCTGCATTTCATTGTTTTGTACTTGTATGTATTTTGTACATACAATATGTGTCTAATCAGGGACACAGAATAACTCACACTCTAAAACATTAGCTAAATATTAAAATGCTGTTATTTTATTATTTACAGGCCATTTATAGGCCACTTCAACATTATTAAACACAATTGAGTTATAAACATTCTGATTAATGTTTAATTGCTGAGTAATAACCTTAAACATCAGTAATAATTCAGTACCTATTTATCATTTATTATTACAACCCGAATTCTGGAAATGTTTTTACAATTTGAATTTAAAAAAAAGAAAAAAGTCTTTCAAATCACATGAGCCAATATTTTATTCACAATAGAACATAGAAAACATAACAGATGTTTTCACTGAGAAATTTTACACTTTTATGCATAAAATGAGCTAATTTCAAATGTGATGCCTGCTATAGCTCTTCAAATTGTTGGGGCAGGGGCAACAAATGGCTGAAAAAGCTAGAAATCTTAAAAAGATTCAGCTGGAAGAAGATCTAGAAACTAATAAAGTTAGTTGCTATCAGGTCTGTAACATGATGAGCTATAAAAGGGATGTATAAGAGAGGCAGAGTCTCGCAGAAGTAAAGATGGGCAGAGGCTCCAATCTGTGAAAGAGTGCATAAAAAATTGTGGAATTTTTTAAAAACAATGTTCCTCAACGTCACATTGCAAAGGCTTTATCTACAGTGTGTAACATCATCAAAAGAAAAAGGTCAAGGCTGAGGACCTTTACTGGATGCCTGTGGTCTTCAGGCTCTCAGATGACACTGCATCACTCATTGGCATGACTGTGTCGATGACATTACAAAATGGGCCCAGGAATACATCCAGAAACCACTATCAATGAACACAATCCGCTGTGCCATCTGCAGAAGCCAACTAAAGCTCTATCATGCAAAAAGGAAGCCATGTGCAAACATGGTCTAGAAGCACCGTCGTGTCCTGGGCCAAGACTCATTTAAAATGGACTGTTTCAAAGTGGGGCAGTGTTCTATGACCAGATTAGTCCAAATTTGACATTCTTTTTGAAAATCACGGACTCCATGGTATGGGAGGGTATAAGTGCATATGGTATGGGCAGCTTGCATGTTTTGGAAGGAACTATGAATGCTGAATAAAGGTTTTAGAGCAACATCTGTTCTTCAGCAGCTGGAAACCTATATCAGCCAAGAATGAGACCAAATTCCAACACCAAAACTCCAGATACTCATAACCCCGATGCCCAGACGTCTTTAAATTGTTTTGAAAAGAAGAGGAGATGCTACACCATGGAAAACATGCCACTGTCCCAACTATTTTGAGACCTGTAGTAGGCATTCATTTCTAAATGAGTTCATTTTGTGCATAAAAATGTAACCTTCCTATCTGTGTTCTATTGAATTGAATAAAATATTGGCTCATGTGGTTTGAAAGTCTTTTGGTTTTCATTTTATTAAAATTTAAAAACTTCCCTACATTTCTGGAATTTGTCATATTCATTAAAATAATGGTAATTACAAATTTATTAATGCTGTATTAATGCTCAGTTGTGAGTTTTTTTAAAGTGTTAATGATGTATCTAAACCAAACAAATCTAATAATGCTTAAATTTGATCTAACCATCAAATTGTTCCTACATCTTTGTTTCAGAGATCTGAGCAACAACCAAATCACAGCTGTAAAGGAACGAATATGCTACAACCTGTGCAATTTAACTCAAATGTAAGTAATCGCATAAGTCACACCCTCATGTAACAAGTGTAAAAACTTGAAATAGCTGCCTACTCATCTCTCCGCCTTTCGGAGCATATGTATCGTGTATACGTTCAATCACGCAATAGGCGCAACCTCAGGTTCCCAGTTTCTGCTCCTACACATGAGATGAATGGAGGTCTATTTTAGCCCCAAGTGGGAGTGAAAGAGTGGTAATTACTTCTCAGTAGGTCTTCATCCAGATACTTTTCCTCTTTTGTAGTTTGTGATCAGTGTCGACCGAACAGACAAGAGCTTACTAGTACAGAAACTTGAAAGCTTCATCTTATTTCATCTTATTAAGCCATAATCACATAATAACTTTATGTGTACAGAAACTATAGAATTTGTTAGTATTACTTTGACTTGAACTACTGAAATAATTTAAACCCTGTATTACAAATTATTATCAGCCCCAATTTATTTGCTGTCACAATTTAGATTATTAATTGATGTAATCAGAAATACACTGTTTTTCACACTTTTTTTCAAGTTTGGTCTGTTCAAGCAGGTTTCATATCTGGATCACCATCGAGATCCAGAAAACTTTTAAATAATTCTGTATAATTGTAAGCTACAAATGGTCAGTGAAGGAACAGGAGTGACTTTGTGGTTTTTGATCATTGATAAGGACTTGTTGCTCTGTGAATAAAGCATTTATATCTGAACTAGATTATTGAAACAAATATATTTTTTAATTTTCTTCCACAGTGATCTGAGCAGTAACCCCTTTGAGTGTGACTGTAAACTCTTCAGGTTGGTCAGCTGGCTTCAAAAGAAAGGTGTCCGAGTACGTCATCCTGAGTCCATGCTGTGTAACCATCCACCTGAGCTACGCCACCAGCCACTGCTCAACATCAGCCTGCTCACCTGTGGTAAACAAACGCTTTATCATATTGAATCCTCAAAGTTGAACCAGAGGGGCGTAAGTGGCACCATTCACCAAGGATACATCAGTGGATTCTTCATTTCCTTGCATCTTCCAAAATCACCCATAATGCACTGCAGCCTTCTTGAGAAAAATTTCAGGACTTTGACGTGTGATACTTTCAAAAGCTTATTTAGCAAGTTTGAGTTTTAATTTTTTATAAGCTAAAACACAAAATATTGTATTGATATAATACACCTGTAAAGATTTCCAAGGAATAAATGACACTAAAACCAGGCAGGAGGAGTGGCTGTGGTGACGTTGCTCGTTCACTCTGAAGTCTGTTCCTCAGCCGTTTATTTGAACCAAGGGAGGACACTTGCCTTGGATTAGAAGGAAGTGGCTTTGGAGAAAATCACTTTCAAGGCAAGGCAAGGTACCTGGGCTTTGAGAAACACCCCATGCCTTGATAGTCTAGCCTTGTTAGCCTAGCCTGGTATGGCTACCTTTGTCTTGGTCTAATCTGGCAGACAGGCAGACAATGGACAGGAGGAGGATGCCAACACACAAAGAGGAAGGATAAGACAGAGAAATGTTGACAAGTGGAAAAAGAACAGATGTAAGAGGTTAAGAAATTCTGGCCAAAGCTACATGAATTCACATGGCATTCAGGTCCCAGGAAGGAGGATGAGGGCGAAGAACTGCACTTTCTGTCGCTACAAATGCAATGAAAAATTCCTTGAGGAAGTGAGGGAAAAAAATATTTGAATATTATTGGGAGATGGGAGATGCAGCGAGACTGAAAGACTTCATTGTCAATTATGTTGTCAAAAGAGAGAAAAGAAACGGAAAAAAAAAATTCAAGAAGAAATCATACATTTGAGTAAAATTTAACCTCAGACGGAAGACAGTGTAGGGTATGCAACTGACACTGGCACAACAGGCAACCAGGGGCACCAGAACCACACACCCCAGCTCAACGTATAAAAGTCCTCCAGGGATCAGTGCCTTAAACTAAAAAGACTACTCACCCTGTGCACCAACAGGAGTAGGGCTGCACGATATGGACTAAACATGCGATATTCGATAACTATGTTGAAAATTGCGAAAATGATATTATTGCGATATTTGAAAACAGAGCCTACTTTTGGAACATAGTAAGTTAAATTCACTACATTTCACAAAAATGTAAGTTTCTGTATTTATAAGTCAAAACAGCGACAAAATCAAAACTTAACACAGACTAAACAAGGAATAAAACAAAGCTAATCTGTGACTAAATTAATTAAATTACCACTAAAACTGGACTTTTTAAACATTTTTATTTAGTCACAACACATGTTCTTTTAAGGCTCTGGTGGAAAATGATTCTTCAGTGTAAATCTCTGTCAGATGGAAGACCACAGCGTTATTGCCATATATTTAGATTCTTGCGATATGGATATTGTGTTTGCTGATTTTGCGATATATTGTGCAGCCCTAAATGGGAGTATTCCTTACTATTATGCAGAGTTCTCTAACACTCTGACAGCGGGCAGTGAGTGAACAGAGAGCTGAAGTGAACTGAAAAGTAAAATGCGTAAAAAACAAGAGAACTGAAATTAAACTGTTTGAAATTAAATGTTAAACAGTTTTAAATGCAATACATGAATGAGAATTGAAATTTAACTTTTTCAAATTAAATTGCATAGGAAGGCAATGGCCAGGCTAAATTGGAATGGAAAAAAAAAATCGAAAAGTGAAAAGAGTAACAAAGCAGAATGTGTCTATTGTATACAGTATTTTAAATAATATGAAAAATTAATTACTTATGAAGTTAGTGTATGAAGTATGTATGTGGTTGCAATGTTGTGGTTGAAGGTTAATAAATACAGTTGATTGAAGTGTGGTCAAAATTTTGTTTTGGCTCTCCTGTAAAGTTTGTCAAATGCCACTTACGCCCCTCTGATTCCAAGCCCTCGATATACGCCTTTTGTCAATTTCACCCAAAATGTCTTTTAGGCCCTTTAGATTTCCACTCCTTGCAAAAGACTTTTTATACTGAAATACACAAAATCACATATTTTATTTATTGTGTAGGTATGAACTATGCAGCTTGTCTGGAGGACAGCAGCAGTGGAGGAGGAGGTCGCAGTGAACTCGTTATCTTCTCCTCGTCAACACTAGGAAACTTCACCCGCAAACAGTGCAATGGGGTGTGTTTGTTGTCCTCACATCGATACGGTGGCCTGGGAGCAAGGCGCGAGTGTCTCTGCAGCACCAACTCAGAGCCCAACTTCATCAGCGAGTCTCAGTGCTCTGCAGCCTGTACAAATCCACAGGTCATGGAGGTATGGCACCAATAACGTTTAACTCCTTTGCTTTCTCATCTTACATGAAAAAGTGAAATAAAATGCTTGAAATGTTTAACTCTTATTAACTGTATCCATTTCACTTTGAATTGAATTACTGAAATAAATTCTGTGGTTCTTAAACTTTTCAAACTAAGTACCATCTCAGAAAATATTAGGCTTTCAAAGTGCTATATCCAACGCACCTAAATTAATAAGGACAAAATAGGGACTAAACCATGACTAATATTAATAATAATGCATCGGTCTTATATCGCGCTTTTTTGGACCCTTAAAGAAGCTTTGCAATTGCATTATTCATTCACTCCCCGCTGCTATTCTGCATCCTCCCCTTCCTTCTCTGTGCGTAGGAATGTGGGTGGACTCTTGCCAACGATGTGTTCGCGGTGGACTTCGCCATCTCTGTGAGGCCTGTTTCTCCTCAAAGTGTCCACGACCAAATCAGTTTCTCTGTGGCCTCCTCCGTCAGTCCTGTCACACTGTCCTGGGACTTTGGTGACCTCTCGTCCCGAGCCAATGCTTCGGAAACCGAGCCGACCAAAGTAATGCACAAATATGGACTTCCGGGTCAGTACAAAGTCAGTGTGACAGCTTGGATCGGACACTAAAGAAGTAAGAGGAAGTTATCAATGAACAATGAATAGTTGGGAAAGTGTAAAATGTAAAAAAAAACAAAACACAATAATTATCTGCAAATGTCATGAAACAGTGTTTTATGCAAAATATTGCATTGGATTTTATTTTCATTTACATTTTACATAGTGTCCCAACGCTTTGGATTTAGATTTGTGACCACAGTATTTAAACATTAAATTTAAATTTCAGCAGGTGTCGGCACAGGGGGAAGTGACAGTGATGCTACCACCTAAACTACAGCTGCTTTGTCCAACCCTCGCTGTGGCCAATAAGAGTTTAAAGATATCACTTCTGAGCTGGGGCCCTGTTGGCCTAAATATAGACTGGAAAATCACAAAGGACAGCGTAGAGGTGGCTAAAGGTAGGTTTGGTTACACCTCAGGCATTTTACCATGATTAGACTCAATCAGGTCCTGTCATTATCAAACCAGGACTCAGCTCTCACCTGTTCATTGTAATCAACAATCCGCTTCTTTCTGATGCGAGTCTTAGCTGTATCTTCAAGCTTTTCAATAGCATACATCATTATGTTCAGTCATTGATTTCCTGTCTTCTATTAATTTGACATTTCCTCATTTCCTCCATTTCTTTAAAGCATAACTTACAATACATCAAAGTAAGAGAAATTCTCCACCAGTTTTTCACCACTCTCTTTGCTCTGCTTGATGATCTGTGAGCTCATAAACCAGAGGTGTGAATAAATTTCACAGATACTGGCCTGGAATGGTTGCCAAACTCACAGAGAATAAATCACAGTGGTCCTTTGTTTTCCAAGCTGTATGGTAATTTAAACAGGCACATAATATAAATCAGAGACATTGTCATTCATTGAAATTTGAAAGTAATGAATCCTATGTCTGTTTCAGTGTCTTCTTGTAAAGTTAAGTTCTCTGTAAATGTTCAGTTTTTCTATTTCTCCCCCAAACATCTAGTGTCTGTACAAAAATAGCAGCTGGCACAACAAAAGCTAAAAAAGTTGCTTGTATTGTTTGTCCATTCCCAGCCTCCCCTGACTGTCCCAGCGGAATCATCCACAACGAATCGTTCCACTGTTTCGAGATCCTTCCTGGGGAGATGAACTGGACCGATGCTCGGCAGCAGTGTTTAGACCGCGGCGGGGATCTGGCTATAGTCAGGAGTGACACACTGCGCAGTGTGTTGGCTCTCAACGTCACACAGTGAGTGTTCAGCCTGGTTCCAGTACATGTTTCAGGAATACAGCTATGACTTATAAAGTGGACACTGAGGCTCTTACAATGTCCAGAGTAGAGACAAGTAGAGACTACAATCATAAATCTGTGGTTAGTATTTATGTATTTACTTTTATGCCCTATAACTAAATCACTCTATTTGCTTGTTTTCTTTATTAAAAGCTGAAGAGACCTGTGAGGATATAAAAGATTCTTAAAACCTCTTTTACCCCCATTTTCTTTGAGAGAGTAAAATAATCTGTTACACATTAGTTATGAAACTGGCCAAACATGGCAGGGTGCCTTGTGAAGTGAATATGAGACTGAATAAGAGATGGCTGTAACACTAAATACAACACTGCTATATGAACTATATGTTAAAGAAACATTTTTGCAAGAAGTAGATGATATTCATTGTCTACCTGTGTCTACCTTGAGTATGCTCCTATTATGAGCATATCCTTGGTGGTATGAGGTCATGTTGCACTGCACTGTTTTATATCACATATCTCTGGCCTTGCTCTACTTTAAATGCCTCAGTGTTTGCTGTTTAGGTCAAGGAGGGTTACAAAACTCACATCTGTACAAGTACAGCTGCTCTGTATGTTTGATGTCCAGGCAGGGGGCATGCACTTTCTACAGTGTAGAGGCCCCAGAAATATATTGGGGTAACAAAAAACATGCTGCATTTGCACTTAATCCCCTCTCTGCTTCCCGCTTCCCGCCTCCACACTTATACAATCTGTTTTTGTCAGTTCATGTTTTTATCACACTCTCTGCTTGAATTTCAAACCCCCATCTAGTATTTTGTTTTCTCAGATGTTAGTGGCAAGACAAAAAAAGACTCTTTAAAAAGCTTAAAAAGTTAAACAACTGAAGTTTATTAATAACATTAGGAGACCTTAAAAGACAATCCAACCACAGAGGGTCAAAAGCCAGAGTACTCTTTGTAGTTTGTACCAGTTCCAGGCCTGGATAATGGCAGTGGTGGAAGAAGTACTCAATTTCTTTACTCAATGAAAAGTACAGATAAAGAAGAAAAACTATACTCAAGTAAATGTAAAAGTATTACCTTAACAATTCTAATTAAGTAAAAGTATAAAAGTTCCTACTTTAAAATGTACTCGTGAGTAAAAAAGTAAGTATTTTGCACAGACTTGACAACTGATGAATGGGTTAAATGTGAGGGATTTTTCTGAAAATTTGTGTTGATTCCAGATGAAATGAACAAACTGGTGCAGTAGAGACTGAATCTGTCGGTGAGGTCTTCTGTCTTTATTATTCTGATGTTTCTAAAGGAGAACTACTTTACTGCATCTTTTATATTTAAGTACTATGTGTCTACAATGAGGGCACGACAAAAACACATGATTTTACACCAAAACCCAAAATACTTTGTACTTCAAACCAACTCAGAAATGTAGTGGAGTAAAAAGTACAGATACTTGCTCTGAAATGTAGTGAAGTAAAAGTAAAAGTTCCCCTTGTAAAATTTTGTTCAGCAAAGTACAAATACATGAAAAGTGTACTTAAGTAAAGTAACTAAGTACTTTTACTTCATTACATTCCACCACTGGATAATGGAGAGCGTTGCGTCAGGAATGGCAACTATTGTAAAACCTATGCCAAACAAATACTCAAGCATTGCAGACTAGGATGATATACTGTGGTGACCCCAGAATTAAAAAGCAGAAGAAGAAAGATACCTTAGAAGACCTTTAAGCATAAAAAGTTATTATGTGTCTTTTTGATTTAGCCTTTGTTTTCATGCCTAAACATTGCAGGATAAGTCGGAAATGTGCAGTCCATTAGTGGATTCTCAATGAGTGAAAAATCCATATTGATCACAGGGGTGGTTTAAATACACTTGTGCTCTAACAACACGCCATAGGCCTTCAATCAGGAGAAAATCCAATATATCTGTCATAATTGCAGGGGAGTGCACAGTATCTGACATCCCTTGCTGTTACATACCATTGGGTTTCAATCAAGGCTCATTTCTCTGGCCTCTCTCTTCTGCAATCATTGATTTCTAGAGGCACACTGGCACATATTTAATGGACTTGTATGTGACTAAATCAAAACCATATCAATTTAGGTCTTAATGTTTACAGATTCTGTGTGAAATTATGTGTGTTTTTAATTATCCAGCAGTTTATTGTTAGATTTGTTTGTGCTTTTTGACCTTCCAACAAAAGTGAAGAAGCCAGGCCCAATCACATTAAGTTATTATTTTTGACAGCTTTTGTTGGAGCATATTGATTTATACAGTGCACACAAACAAACAAAACAAGTGGATTGTGAGCAGCCATTATAGAAATATCCTTCAGTCTCAGTGCATTGCCACAGCACAATACAAAATGTACAAATGTCACTAAGCAGCACATGGAGGTAAATAGTCCATAGAGAGCCTAAGGCCACCAAAAACACTAGCTGAGCTATACATATACATGTGCTATATTTTTTGTTAAGATTGGCTTGTAAAAAAGCCATATAGTCATGGAGCCATATACACGTAACTTAAGGAATACTTATATTTCACCAATAATTAGCAGAAAAAAGCATTAGTAAATATGTAATTAGCAATAATGTAGTGAATAATAGTCTATATATTATACTACCACTGTTGTTTGATCCTAGTACACAGGAATTAAACATTAATAACAATGTTTATAACTTCCTGGTGTTTATTTATGTGAAACTAATGCTTTGTAAATAAGCAGTCACTACTCCTTATAATATTACTTAAATAATGCTGTGTAAGTATTAATTATTTACAGTGTTGCAGCACAAAGAATTTCATTTCATCTTGTGTCTCATGTTTGTTGCACTCATTACTTCTGCAGGGAGCGTGGTGTGTGGCTGGGCTTGAGCGATGTCCAGGCTCCGGGGAAACTGCTCTGGGTGAACGGCTCTGAGGCCCAGGAGGGAGAGGAGGGTCCCCCACCTCGGTCCATAATAACAAAAGGAAATATGTGCATATCACTGGATCAAAGAGGACAGACCAGCTCCCACCCATGCAATATCAGGAGAGCCTACATCTGCGAGCACAGTCCCCAAGGTAAAGCTCACAGTTGTCATATTGCTAAATGTGCTGGTCAAAAAATAGTATTATTTTATTTTTTCTACTGGTAAATTTTGATATGAAGCCTAGACACCCAAACCTATACAGATTCATTGTTATTTATCTCAGCCAAAAATGTTTTCTGCTGGCGTTGATCCTAGCTCACCTGAGGTCAGGGTCCCTCAGGTGCAAAATTAATACAGCGCAGATTTTGACCAGGTGATTTAATGAATATGTTAAACCGGGCGTTGCATGTAATATTTGATATATTATGACTAGGGGAGCTAAAACTTGGAGAAGAGAACACTGGAGAAGCAGGTGCAAACCTTTTGCAGAGGAAAGACTGATGCTTTTTGTGCACAGATGGGGCATTGTAAATAGGAGCTAATCCTTTTAAGAAGCTCATTTACAAAGATATAGCCATGTGTATGAATGAGACATCAAAGAGGCAAGAACAAGACAGACTTTACTTGCTGCATCTTTTCCTTCAGTTTCACTAAACTGTTGCCTTTTTCAGCAGCTTTAAAACTGGGCTTCACTTCCTAATAAGGTCCTTACAGTGGAAACCATGCAGCTTTGTGTTATGAAAGTGGCATGGAGTTAAGTCCACTTATATTGCTCCCGTTGCCTTTCCAATGCAATGAGACGTGCATGTCTTGACTCACCTCTGGCCCGCTTGAACTTGTGTTGTCCCACTTCAAACTCTTTTGTATCTCTGTTGTAAAAAAAAAAGACAATCTCCTTTTCCTTTCTCCTTTCCTGATACTAGCACGGGTTGCTGTTTAAACTGTAGCATGTAGCCCACAAAGACTAGACTCTAGGTCTCTAACACATTCATCTCTCCGTCTGCTGCAGTTGCTTGACAGGCAGCAACAACTAACAACCATAAATGTATAAATGACTGGTATAGTCAATGACCACTATATCTTCAAATACCAGCTAACAGAAAAATACTATGGTATTTCCAGACATAAAGGGTCAGTAAAAAAAAAAAATAATTAGATTGCAAGTGCTTCTTATTCTAGTTTTGCAAAAGGCTTTTTCAGTCTACATTTTACCTGAGTTTCTTACAACAAATCAGGTAACATTATTTAAACAAATGTGTGTCTAACAATGTCCTTCCTTATTTGAAGCTAAAGGTTAGGTGGATGCACCGTCTCAACAGGAACAGTCTTAATGAGGCTGAGGTCCTTTAAAAACCTTAACTGCACATTCCTCTGAGAGACTGGCTTAGTCTGAAACCACGGGCTTCAAAACTGATAAAAGATTTTAGTGGCACTGTGTAAATGTTTGCACTATTTGGCAAGGGTTCTTCTCTGTCTTTGGTCTCACCTCTCTTTGCCTCTTGATGTTAGCACAGAGTACATAAAGCAAAGTAGACCATTTTGATTTACAGACACGGTCCAGAGCAAATCGATTAGCTGTAGTCTACCCTTGTTTTTGAGGCCAAGGATTTTAAACTATGAAAAGGACGCCTATGTTTAAGCAAAAATAAAATCGGCTCATCAATGTCTCTGTTTCATAACTGTCCAAGTACTCTATTGGTTACTAGATCATTACCTTCAGTTTGTCTGTGTTCATAGTCATCAAGGACATACAGTTTGTTGGTTTATTTGTTTGTCTTATAGCAGAATAAGAAATAGTTCGATTTTAATGATCCAAGGAAGAAATTATGTGTTTTTGGTGTGGATTTGGAACATGATCTGGATCCAGGATTATGAATTTGGATTGTGAGATAGTACCAAAGATACTACTTTCAGCCTCAAGGGGTCAGTTAAGGAACAAATTATTAGTTTTAGTAGATATTTTCCCATTGTGGGATATAAAGGCATTATGGCTCACTGGATAAAGCATTTACTCCTGAACTAGGAGATCCCTGGTTTGTGTTCATGTCTGTCTCATCTTTTTACCACTGCAGGTCATTCAGGAGGTCTGCTAGTTCTTCTAATTCTGCTTTTGTTTTGTTTGTTTTTTTAGTTCGAGTCCCAGATGCAGGTGTGTACATGGTGGGCCTAGCTGTGTTTCCTACCCACAATCCTTTGCTCCGTATCCAAGCAGATCTACTCTCAACTCCAAAATCAATAAGTGGTGGAACTGAGGTAAGATGATAAGGCTTGTTGCTTTATGTACATCTTATTTTATCATCTTATGAGACTGCACTCACTTTATTAGGTATAATAAAGTGAGCCTTGAGGTGGTCTTCTACAAACCTTGGTTATGAAATATTTGAGTTATTGTCACCTTTTTAACATCTGGAAATAGTCTAGCCATTCTCCTCTGACCTCTGGCATCAACAAGGCATTTTCATCTACTGCCCCTCACTGGATATTTTCTCCTTTTGGGAAAATTCTGTGTAAAGATATGGTTGCGTGTGAAAATACCCAGTAGATCAACACTTTCTGAAATAAAATAAAAACCTTAAAACCCCTTTCTTCTTTCTTCTGATGCTCAGTTTGAGTTACTGCCATGCAATTGACTTATTAGAGCTTTCCATTTAGAAGCCTTAGAACAGGTGTACCTAATAATGTGTCCAGTAAGTGTATGCTTTTAATTTTATCCCAAATTCCTCTCAGGTGCTGTTGTTTCCAGCCCTGAGCTTTGTCTATGCAGGTCGATTGTCCTCACTGGAGTTCATTACGCAGGAGCTGCAAACACAAGTCCAAGTCCGGTTTCAGACCTACCGGCCTCACTGCCACTATCCCGACCTTCACCTCCTGCTCCCCGGTGAGTCTCTCAAAGACGTCGCTCACGCACTTAACACTTCAACTCAGCAGGTGTCAGAAAATGTTTAAGCCACCTGCTCCCATCGCTTGAAATTACACACAATCCCTTGGCCTGACTGAACATGTCTGAAGCAGTTAGGTCTGAGACTCAGAAAAGTAGAGTTGTGATAAGAGACAAAAAATAGAGATAAAACTTGAACAATCAAGGTCATCTCCCACGTGAACACACAGGCTTCAAGATACAAACAATAAAGATGCTTTGTGTATTTCCACAGAGTGCAGAAAGATGGCAAAAATGTCTGAAGCAACAATCTACAGTCAGGCTGTAAAATACATAACATGCTTTTGTGTGAGCTGTAACTGAAACAACAAGAGATCTAAAATGGGCAATGAATAAGAAGTCAATGCCACTTTTATTTCTAGCCTGGCCAGCCATCCTAAATCTTGTTCTATTCTATATACGGGTGCTTCTCTATAAATGAGAATATTGGCCTTAGTTACTTAAGTACAGTTTTTATGTATCTGTACTTTACTTGAGTAAATTTTACAAGGGGTACTTTTTACTCCACTACACTTATGAGTTGGTTTGAAGTACAAAGTATTTTGAGTTTTGGTGTAAAATCATTAGTTTCTGCCGTTTCATCATTGTAGACATACAGTACCTAAGTATAAAAGATGCAGTAGAGTAGTACTCCTTTGAAAACATCAAAATAATAAAGACAGAAGACCTCACAGACACTCAGTCTCTTCTACTGCACCAGTTTGTTCATTTCACTCATAACAGCGCCCTGCATCAGATTTGCTGAATAGGATCTGATAGTTGTTTCTTACTCATTTTTAGATGCTAAGTCCAGATATGCTGTTAGTTTTGCTCTAGAACATCACAACTTTTCACAAAATCTGATGTCTAGTGTAGAGCTTTTTTGCCTAAGATGGATCATAAACATTAGAGCTATTGCCAAATACACTGCCACCAACACAGGAAACACTATCTTTATGTCCAATAGGTAGGCAACATTTATCACTTTTCCTCTGAGTAGCCCTTATATGAATGCTAGGCACACTTACATGCACACAAAACTCTTGATTTCAGGGATTTATGACCAGTGAAAGACGGAAATGCAAGCATAGCCCAGATGATTTCTTCTACATCTGTGACAACAACATCCAAACAACAGCAGAAAATTACAGACTTTGTAAAAAAGGCATATTCTGCATATGTTGGAATGAAGCTTGGTGACTCGGGACAAACTATAGGCTCCTCATACAGTGTGCCGAGCTTGTGTTGAGAACCTTAGACAGTGGACCGAAGGAAATAGAAATAGCTTAAGTTTTGGCAGTCCAATGGCATGGAGGGAGCCAAGAAATCATAGTGATGACTGCTATTACTGTATGTATAACACTGTCATTTACCGCAATTGTTAAAAACTTCATTCTTATTTTGTGGGAAAACAGTACGTGATAGGGAATTTTCAGTGGCATATTTGAACTCAGCATGACCAAAATAGGTAAAAAAAAAAAGATTTGCAAAACAGCATAAACTTTTTTTCTAGATGCAGGGCTGTGAATCAGCAACAATTTTTCAGCACAAGTCCCTCACATTTAAGACATTAATGAGTTCTCAATATTGTGTGAAATACTTTTACTTTTTTACTCATAAGTACATTTTAAAGTTAGTACTTTTATACTTTTACTTCAGTAGAAATTTTTATGTGATACTTTTACTTGAGTAATTGTTTGCTCTTTTATCTGTACTTTTACTTAAGTAAAGAATTTGGGTACTTCTTCCACCACTTCTGACAAGGATATATAATTTGTTATCATTTATTGTTATCATTATTATCATTTATTTAAAATTAAGAACATGTGTGTGTGTGTCAGGTTGCGGAGGACACGCATGTGCACCAGCCGCGTTGTGCGTACCCATTAACCCCAAGACCAGAGATCCACCATCCTGCCCACCCCTGGAGCAGTGGTGTCCCTTCCTGCTGCAGTGCCTTGCCCTGTCTGTCCCATGTCAGCCATCGTCCTGCTCAAACTGCTCACAGGCTCATAGTTTACCCACTGAGGTGTTCAGGCCCCGTTACATGCTGCAGAATGAGGTGGTCTTCACTTTACCAGCAGGACCCACTGCACACATACTGGTGAGAAAATAATGTTTTTGGCACATATGTTAAATACAGTGGGTTTTCTACTAAAATATTAATTTGGTTGTTCTCAGATACAAGAGCAAGTAGATGACCTCCTTGTTTACCCTGGTGATATCATCGCCCTGCAGCATGATGCAGGTCCAGGATCCCTCCTTCACTGCCAGGCCGCTCCGCACTCACCTTGGCACCAGTCGGTTCTAGCCATAAACCAGTCAGAGTGGTTTTGGTTGAACAACACTGGGATATCTGATGACCATGGGGAGCACCAACTCCCTGACCCAGAACTGGATATAAAGGCTCTTGTAGTGGATGGTGAGGGTCGGTGGCTGGAGGAAGTGGTGTGTCCTGTCAGAGTGCTCTATGCCGGACACAGTGAGATCGACCTACAGGGGAAACAACTCACGGCTGGTCTAAGTGAGCCCGGCCTTTACAGAATGACAGTAAGAGAACGGCAGCACACAGGGGTATCACAGTGGTTTATCGTGTGTGACTATTCCATCTTTAACTCATAGATTGACATTTTTTATTTATATCATTCAGGAGTTTGTAAGCATTATAAACATTGTATATATGTAGTAATTATTATTCATTTATATATTATGTGTTGTGCTGTTGTACTGTAGGTGTCTTCTGCTGAACCGTCTTACCCAGCCTTGGACACTTGTCTGTTACGAGTGGTGCCTCCTCTGGGCTTAACGATCATCCACCCAACACTGCAAAATGGGTCCATTTACCTTCAGCCCAATGATACACGAATACTTCTCCGTGTCCAGTCTCGATATTCGACCAATGCAACTTGGAGTAGGAACAATCGTAGTGTTACCTTTCTTCCCGACTGTCCCTCTGAGTTTTTGTCTCGCCCTGGCCTCTGTCAGCCCAGCCCAAAATCAGGGTCCCGGGTCGAGCCCACAGAGCCCAGCCAATATGCAGTACTCAACCTGGGACTTGGGCTTGAGGTCCAGGAGCATCCTATGCTGCTGGAGCTGGAGGCCCATAATAACGTGACAGAGGCCAGTTTTACTGTGGCAGTCCACCTGGAGGAGCCTCTCAGGGGGTTGGTGGTACAGCCTCACCCAGCCCATAGAGTGCTAATGGAGTCTGTTGTGGTAGGCATGAATTTTACCTAATTAGTGTTGAAAGACAAAAATGTAATGTTTGAATGCTTTTATATTTACATATTTATGGTAGTTCATTATTTTAAGTGTTTGTAATACAAATTATACCTTTATGTGTGTGTGTGTTTCAGAGCTATACAGCGTCTGTGCTAAAAGGCTCTAATCCAACCTTTAAATGGACAGTTGATGACAAGCCTTATTTCACCTATTACAACACAGTGCTCAATGTGATTTACCAGCACGCAGCTGTCTACAAGCTCACAGTGAGTGTCTGCAGTGTTTTTACTGTGCTGGGATTGTTGTTACTGACAAACACTGTTTATTGCCACTTTTGTTAGAATTACAAATAGTTTAATTTACTTAACTAAACATCTTGTTTTTATGACATTTTAAAAAAGAAAATGACATGAAATTAGTCAAATTACATGTCTCGACATGTCTCTCTGTGTCACTCTGGAATTAGCATGTGATTTTTTCCTTTCTGTCTAAAAATACCATTAGAAATAACTTTTATTTTTGCAGGTATTTTTGAACAAAGCCTGTCTGATGCCCTCACTTGTGTAATGTTTTTGGCAGGTGACAGCCATGAATCATGTCAGCACCATCACTGAGCATTTTAACGTGACGGTGGACCGGCTGGTGCCTATGACTAACCTCACAGTCCAGGGTGTCCCGGATGTCGTCCCTCAGGGCTCCACTCAGACTTTTACCACTTTTGTTCTGCTGGACATGTCTGTGACCGCTACCTTCAGGTAAAACCAGTGGGGTGATAGATGGACAGTGTTGTGCTAATAATAGAGATGAGTTTAATTGATGTTTTGCAGGGATTTAAAGTACTCTGGCACCGGGCTGGATTTCTGGCGTTTGTGCTTGACTGCGAAAAAACAACAACTTTCTTATTAAAAAACAAAACAAAACAAAAAAAACATGTCAATAAATTATGTCTAAACTTAGGCAATTGCTAATGGTGAAAATGCCAAATGAACACAGCTTTCATTCCCTAGAAAAGTATTAGCCTATAAGAAGTAGCCCAGGCAGCCTTGAATGCGATGGTTATGATCCAGCTGGAACCAAGTCATGACACTTCTCACCTGTCTGTTCTCACCTGTCTGTTCTCACCTGTCTGTTCTCACCTGTCTGTTCCCTCGCTCACTGCCCCGAGCCCCGCCTGCTCTTCTGCAGCTGTATCTTTCCTAGGAGTTGTCAAGTGATAGTTCATGTTTGATAATAAGGCTAAAAACTACACTTGTGGCCGTGTTTTCTGAAGAAAAAAAAAAAAGTTAGTACGCGCCACCGAGCCGCTCCGTTCATTCAGTTTGGTCTCTGACTCCACACACTTCTCTTTTACTTCAAGAGCAGCTTTTGAACTAAACACTCCTAGAAACTGCCTTTAACCCTTTAACGCTGTTGCAAGAAAGAGACAAAGATGCGTGCAGCAGTTTGTGCAGTAAACTTGCAAAGCAGGTGTATTTACCCAGGGCTGGCTCCTGGCATAAACTCTCCAGAAGAGGCTGTGTGGTTGTTCAGGGCCACAACCACTTGGGGGGGCACATGAGCAGAGAGGTTCTGAATGCATTCAGTTTAGATGCACACTGTTTTCATTTTTAATTACTTGTGACATTTGTGAAGTTCTTATTAATTTTGAAAGTCTCAAATGGGCCCTAAAAGAAAATTTTAGTAGTGCTAAATGGTGAAAAAAAGAAAATTGGAGACGGAAAAAAAAGAGTGCAGGATAAAAGTAACATTTTTGTTTTTGTTTGAGATTAATTTATTATTTTTCACTCCTTCTATTCACTCTATCTATTCCTATATATTCTTCAAAACTATTTATTTATTGGCTCATTTGCTACAATAGATCTTGTTCAAATAAAGAGATGCATGCATTTCTTATCTTTATTTCATTTCTTATCTTTATTATATTATATATTGTCTATATAAAGGCCTATATGTATGAGCTGGCCATGTATTTACCTGTAATACTGTTTCCACCTGAGCAGTACTCATTGAGAAATTAACTAATTTAGTTTAGCTGTTTAGTGCAGTGACATTGATTTTTTTTGTCATCTGACACTTACGCTCACTCTGACGCTTACTAAAATAAAAAGTGCAATATTAACATGGTATATTTACTGTAATATCAAAAACTTGAGTTTAGACATTTGTATTGTTTTTTTCTGCAGCTTCTAATCTCCATATTAAAGTCTAGAGTAGACCAACAGTCTACCAGTCCCTATTACATAAACATCTCATGATACTAAATGTTTTATCTTGATTCTTGTAGTGGAATTAACCATTAATTTTAACAGGCCTCTCATGGTGTATAAATGATAATAGATATCACTTTTAGAAACAGAGAGGGTTACAACTAAAATATTTTTTAAACTGTGAGAGGAATGCACACCTCTGCAGCTTTTGCATTGTTTTGTATAACATTAGGCATTTACAAATATTCTGATTAAATATATAATTAGTGTATAATAATATAGCCCAGTATAAGTAAGTATAAAGTATAAGTATGTAATTAGTAGACCACATCATAATGTATAATAATAAACCTAAATTTACAAAGCTATTTGCAATGTAATGCATTAAAATATGAAAAAACACTTCTTAATGTTAGACCGACAGATTCACAGATGTGCATTAAAAAGTGTTACATTTTAAAATATGCAGACACGCAAGAGTATCTCTTATTCGATTACTCGATTAATCTAACAAAATAATCGATAGATTACTCGATTACCAAAATAATCTATAGCTGCAGCCCTAAATATAATACACCTCACAGAGTAAAGAGATGACTTTGACGTTAAAAATGTGTTGACCCCTACCTGTCTTGCCAAAAAAGTTCAGGCTCTTTTTTTTGCTTTAAGCCCTGTGTTATGTGTCGTGTCATGGTGTGAAAAACTATTAGGATCAGGGTTCATCATTTTCTACTTTGTTGTTAGGTTAATATCACGGCAGTGTGTCTGACTGCTCTTTTTTAATCATCTGTCGCTTTCTCTCTCTGTTTTTGTCTTCTTCCTGCCTTTTATAACATCACTACAGTAATCCTACCAGCAGAGTTGTGGATATGGCCGTGTGGTTAGAGCTAGATTGCTGACAAGAATTTTCCCTTCTTTTCTCACAGATTTTTTTCCTTCTGCTCTGTTTCCTTTAACAGTCCCACCCTCTAAACGCGGGCCCCTCCACTCACACCATTCCTGATCCAGAGCAGCTTCCTGTGTTTTGACTTTCCACTTCACTCAGTCCAACCTTATAATGCTTTGTCAGAAAGACTCCCACTTTCCATCTAGTAACTCTGTATTCTTTTCTCTGAGTGGGTCAACAGTTATTGCTTTACCTGTTGCATGTTTTCTTTAATATATTTTCTTCAGTGGTTTTTGTGTTATTATCTCCTGCAGATGGTCATTTGGTGATGGCGGATATAAGGAGTTTGAATACAAGCCTCCATACTCTCCCTTGCTCCAAAGCCCAGACTCCCCCAAACAAGTCCTACTCAGTAACAACGTCACATACATCTACTCTCAACCAGGTACTTTTTTAGACAAATAGCATATACAAACCAAATTTCAAAAAAGGTGGGACACAAAATATCAGGTGTTGATAAAATAATAGCACATTTTGAATTTGAGGGCAGCAACGCATCTCAAAAAAGTTTGGACAAGGACCCCAAATGGCTGGAATTATATATAGTACTAAAACAACCAAAAGAGGATTTTAAAACTAACTTGGTTAAAAAGCAACAGGTCAGTAACATGACTGGGTATTAAAAGAGCATTTTAGGCTCTATTATACAGTGACTAAAACTGCTCATGATTTTTGGGCCTCAAGTGGCACTGCATTGAATACAGGCATAATTCTGTATTGAAAATAACTGCATGGGCTCAGTCACACAATGATACAGTTCACACAATGAAAACTAAAGTTGGGTATTATGTAAAGAAGTGGCGATGTTTAAACACGATTCGCTTATTACATTTTACACATTTTGCCTTTTTTTTTTAAATTGTACTTGAGTGACACTTCTTTTATGCTATGGCTAAATTTTTTCCTTCCTTCATTTTCTCTGCATAGGTATTTACACAGCACTAGTGTCTGTGTCTAACCGCCATGAAAACATCAGTCAGACCATCAACATGAGCGTCTACAGCATCCTCAATCATGTCGACATACAGACAGAGCCGCGACTGCTGCTCGTCAGAGAACGAGCTGAGTTTGAGGCTCATCCTCTGCCCTCACCGTATGGCATTCACTATGACTGGCACTTTGGAGACTCCTCTGTCCCATTGCAGGGTCGACGCGTTGCGCACACCTATACACAAAGTGGTGTCTTTAACATCTGCGTCTTAGTAAACAACACCATAAGTTCCTTGACTGCTTGTGCTGAGATGTTTGTTTATGAGAAAATTGAAAACTTGACAGTAAATACCTCCTCTCCATCCGAGCTCCACTGTTCCACATTGGTTTGGGCTCATATTACATCTGGCAACAACGTGACTTGGACTTTCTCAATGGGCGACGGTTCTATCCACACTGTATCTGAACCTTCTGTGTCGCACTATTACACCACTGATGGCAACTATACAGTGAATGTGACTGCTTCAAATGCAGTGAGCTCTTCCTGGACAGTCCTACCCGTACATGTGTTTGTCTTCCAAGTCGTTCACATAGAACCAGGTGGGTGCATCCAGGAAAAAACTTCTATAAATTTCCTGGCTTTTGTCACTGGTAATGCTTCAGCTCACCTTTACGAATGGACCTTTGGAGATGACAATGCCCCCATGGTCCAACATGGAAATCCTCAAGTCTCACACACCTATCGGACAAGTGGGAACTACAACCTTACTCTTGCGATTTCTAGTGGTGTGAATAAAGCTACAGAGACCATATCTGTGTGTGTGCAGCCTGCTCTTAACAACATCAGCTTCACCTCTGTAAAATCTCACTATGCAGTTGAAGAGGAGATCTTGTTTGAAGTCAAAACTGACCCAAGCTTTAACTACAGCTATTGGTGGGACCTCGGTCAAGGCGACGACCCTGTACTAATCCATGGATCTGGAAATATGTTAACAAAGTATACAGACCCAGGGCAATACGTTGTGATTGTCACTGTCTTCAATAACATCTCCTCTATTAACACTAGCATCAGCATTGAGATTCAGACGCCCATAGGCCCACTTGTTATTTTACATAATGGCACCAAGTACAACAACCTAACCTTGAGAGCGCCGTATGCTTTTAACACAGACTCCTTTGCCACCGATGTCACTTACACTTGGGATTTTGGAGATGGCTGTGTGCAAACAGGTCCAAATGTCCTTCACACTTACAACATTTCAGGAAACTACAATGTCACGCTAACAGCAATGAACATAGTTAGCTGCAATCAGACCTTTTTACCTGTAGCTGTACTGGCTCCAATTCGTAACTTAACTCTTAATGCTAGTTTGGTGAATGTCCCCCTAAATGCATCTGTAAATTTTGAGGCCCACATGGATGAGGGAGATGGTGTGCGGTACTCATGGATTTTGTGTGACCACTGCACTTCCATTTTTGGGATGAGCACTATGTTTTATACTTTTCGCTCTGTTGGCACTTTTACAATCATTGTGACGGCGGAAAACGACATTGGTGCTGCTCAAGCTAGTATTTTGCTATTCGTGCAACGTGAGCTTGAAGGCCTGTACATTATGCCAGAGGATGAAATTAGTGGTAGCGGACCATCAGAGGGCTGCTGCTACGCTACAAATCACATACTCCACCTCCAGGCCGGTTTGAAAGAAGGGACAAACATGACTTTTACTTGGAACCTCATCAGAGATCTTGACCCTCACTCATCTATCCACAACATAACTGGGAAAACTGTGGAGGTTAACTTTTCCACCCCGGGTCCATGTGTTATTGTCTTGCGTGCAGCCAATCTTCTGGGTCAGCTGACTGTAAACAGGACTATTGACTTTCTTGAACCAGCTGGGATGGTTTCTCTGAAGATCAGCAACAACCCTGTTGCAGTAAACACCTCAATTAACATGATGATTTTAGCAAGTAAGGGCTCAGACCTACAGTATAAATGGTCCATAAACCAAGTTGCACTACAGTGGAACACGTCCTCAAAGATCCATATTTTTGACACTCCTGGTCTTAAGTTTGTTCAGGTGGAGGTTTTCAATGAAGTCAGCTCAGAGGTTGTGTCAGAGACTGTTAGTGTGCAAGAAGTCATCACTGGGTTAAACTTTACAGGTACTAATATAAAAAAGCAACATTATGTAGGAACTGGTGATAATGTCTCACTAAAAGGGGACGTGAAAACTGGTACCAATGTAACCTGGACATGGACGCTTGATGGACAGACTAAAACTGGAAATACAACATCACATATTTTCCTTGAACCAAAAACAACAGCTATTTCACTGAATGCATCCAATGGCATTAGTGAGCAAGTGGTATCCACAAAGATTATTGTTCAGGACAAGGTTGACGGGCTGGAGCTCAAAGTGAGTAGGAAGTGGGTAGATGTCGGGGAGAAGGTAATGTTCAACGTTATAATGACTGCTGGCACAGCTGTTCAGCTAATACTCAACTTCAGTGGAGACAACACAATTTCTGTTCAACCCAACCAAACCTATGTCCACATTTTTACAAGAGTGGATACCCACGTGGTCAATCTCACTGCTTACAACCAGGTAAGGAGTAACACACAGTAAAACTGATGAAAATTAGGTGCTGTAATCTCTAATCTGCAATTTTGTATTTTAGGTCTGTACTAGTAATTATAAAGTCCATGTAGCGGTGATGGAACCTGTGCGAGGACTGTCCATATTGGCTTGTTGTCCTGCAGCTATCCCAGTTGGTGTTAAGAGAACTTTTGTTGCCGACATTTTGACTGGCAATGCCGTTACCTTCCTGTGGACTTTTGATTTGCATCATCTACACAAATCTTCACATATGAGCAAAGAGGTCAGATTTTGCCATTATTAAAGAAAATGTTATGATGCTGTATTTAAATTGTGTAAACATAAACATAACAGTATAATTTTCTCTGATTTAAGGTGGCTTATGTGCCAGAAGAACCAGGTGAACTGATCATTTATTTGAAGGCCTTTAATAGCCTTCATGACCAAAACATCACTAAGCGCATTCAGGTGCAGAACCTGCTGAGTGCCGTCAGTCCTGTATGCAGCGCCCCGAGACACTTTCATCAATAAGACAGTGACTCTGATGGCCTCTGTTACTCCCAGACACACTCCTGTTGACTGTTTGTGGGAACTGGGAGATGGCTCAGCTGCTATTCCTGCAGACACAACTATTGGCTACATTTACAAGCAGCCTGGACATTATCTTGTCCAAGTATGTTTTAAATTATTAGTATTATTAGACATTTGCATTGTTCTCCAACAGCTGGCTGCTAGAGATGTAACTGAGATGTTGCTCTTTTCTCTCCTGCCAGGTAAACTGCAGTAATCTTGTGAGCTGGGTGCTGGGTCAGGTGGAAGTGAATATTACTGTATTAGAGTGTGAGGAGCCAGAGGTGCAGGTGGTTCAAGCTCCTCGTCTGTCTATCTGGCGTGCCCAGCCCACTTTAGTGGAGGCCAATGTGGATTTAAAAGGTTGTGTTCGCTATGGGGAACAATACCTATGGCAAATCTTTGCTGCTCCCTCCTGTGATAATGGCAAAGACGACCAGGTTATTTCTGAGCCCTCGCAGCCTGTCCCAGTTATTCACCTCCCAGAGGTGGACATGCGACGTCTTCAGCTGTCGCTACCAAAGATGGCCCTACCGGCAGGAAGCTACACCTTAGTCTTCTCTCTGTCATATGAAGGTGTGCCACTGAGGAAGGCTGCGTGTCTACAGCTGAGTGTCATGGCTGTCAGGTGCGTGGAAAATATCTAAACAAAATAGTGTGTTACAGTCATATGTAAAAGTTTGGGCACCCCTGATAATAATAATTATTATTATTATATTATTTTTTTATTTGGATCAGCAACCTCATTTATATATATATATTTAAAAAAAATTGTCCTCTCGCCCGCCGTGGGCGGTTTCATCCATCCAAGCTCGGGTCCTCTACCAGAGGCCTGGGAGCTTGAGGGTTCTGTGCAGTATCTTTGCTGTTCCTAGGACTGCACTCTTCTGGACTGAGATGTCTGATGTTTTTCCTGGGATCTGCTGTAGCCACTCTTCCAGTTTGGGGGTTACTGCCCCGAGTGCTCCGATGACCACGGGCACCAGTGTTGCCTTCACTTTCCAGGCCTTCTCAAGTTCTTCTTTGAGGCCTTGGTACTTCTCCAGTTTCTCATGTTCCTTTTTCCTGATGTTACAATCGCTTGGTATTGCGATGTCAACCACAACGGCTTTCCTCTGCTGTTTGTCCATCACCATGATGTCCGGTTGGTTCGCCACTACCATTTTGTCTGTCTGGATCTGGAAGTCCCACAGGATCTTAGCTCGGTCATTCTCTATCACCTTTGGAGGTGTTTCCCATCTTGACCTCGGGACTTCCAGACTGTACTCTGCACAGATGTTCCTGTACACTATACCAGCCACTTGGTTATGACGCTCCATGTATGCTTTCCCTGCCAGCATCTTACAGCCTGCAGTTATGTGCTGGATTGTCTCAGGGGCCTCTTTGCACAGTCTGCACCTGGGGTCTTGTCTTGTATGGTAGATCTGGGCCTCTATTGCTCTGGTGCTCAAGGCCTGCTCCTGTGCAGCCATGATCAGTGCCTCTGTGCTGTCCTTCAGTCCAGCCCTTTCTAGCCATTGGTAGGATTTCTGGATATCAGCCACTTCAGTTATCTGTCGATGGTACATCCCATGTAGGGGCTTTTCCTCCCATGATGGTTCCTCCAGCACCTCGTCCATTTAGCACTTTGTCCATTGGGGCCATCTTCCTGATGTAGTCAAGGATCTTGGATGTTTCATCCTGGACAGTGGTTCTGACACTCACCAGTCCTCTGCCTCCTTCCTTGTGCTTAGTGTACAGTCTCAGGGTGCTGGATTTGGGGTGGAACCCTCCATGCATGGTCAGGAGCTTCCGTGTTTTCACATCTGTGGTCTGAATCTCTTCCTTTGGCCAGCTTATTATTCCCACAGGGTATCTGATGACTGGCAGGGCATAGCTGTTGATTGCCTGGACTTTGTTCTTGCCATTGAGCTGACTCCTTAGGACTTGCCTTACTCGTTGGAGGTATTTGGCTGTGGCTGCTTTTCTTGTGGGTTGCCATTTGCTTGTTGGATTCCAAGGTACTTGTAGCTGTCCTCAATGTCTGCTATTCTGCCAGTCTGGGAGTGGGACCCCTACTGTATGGACTACCTTCCCTCTCTTTGTCACCATCCGCCCACACTTCTCAAGTCCGAATGACATTCCGATGTCATTGCTGTAGATCCTGGTTGTGTGGATCAGTGAGTCAATGTCCCTCTCGCTCTTGGCATACAGCTTGATATCATCCATGTAGAGGAGGTGACTGATGGTGGCCCCGTTCCTGAGTCGGTACCCATAGCCAGTCTTGGTGATTATCTGGCTGAGGGGGTTCAGACCTATGCAGAACAGCAGCGGGGACAGAGCATCTCCTTGGTATATCCCACATTTGATGGACACTTGTGCAATTGGCTTCCAGTTGGCCTCAAGGGTGGTCTTCCACTGCCTCATCGAGTTTGCAATGAAGGCTCTTAGAGTCCTGTTGATGTTATACATCTCCAAGCATTCCATGATCCATGTGTGTGGCATTGAGTCATAGGCTTTCTTGTAATCAATCCAGGCGGTGCACAGATTAGTGTGTCTGGCTTTGCAATCCTGAGCGACTGTTCTATCTAGCAGCAGCTGGTGTTTAGCTCCTCTGGTGTTTTACCAATGCCCTTCTGTGCTGTGCTCATGTATTGATCCATGTGCCCACTTATCTTAGCCACTATGATGCCTGACATGAGCTTCCATGTGGTGGGGAGACAGGTTATTGGCCGATAGTTGGATGGGACTGTTCCCTTCAGGGGATCCTTCTGGATCAGGATTGTCCGGCCTTCAGTTAGCCATTCAGGGTGGGTCCCATCCTTTAGCAGCTGGTTCATTTGTGCTGCCAGGCGCTCATGGAGTGAAGTTAGCTTTTTCAGCCAGTAGGTGTGGATCATGTCAGGCCCTGGTGCTGTCCAATTTTTCATACCTGAGACTCTTTCTTGGATGTCTGCCACTGTGATGGTTACTGGTTCTTGTTCAGGGAGGTTGCTGTGGTCTGCTCTTAGATCCACTATATATATATATATATATATATATATATATATATATATATATATACCGGGTTTTTATATATATATATATATATATATATATATATATATATATATATATATATATATATATATATATATATATATATATAATTTATTTTTTATTTATTTTTTGACAGGCTGATGCCTCTCATTGAGGGAGGTGACTACAGAGTGTGGTCTCGAACCCAGGACCTGCAGCTCAGTGCAGAGCAGTCCTATGACCCTAACATGGACCCAGAGAGCCAGTCCCTGCTACACTACCACTGGGAGTGCATAGATACATCAGAGGTAATACATAAAATTAAAAATGTACATATAAATGTATGTAGTATTTATTGTGTGTAATCCTTCTGTTTTAAAATTAATCAAATAGGACTAGCTCACTCTTCAATGCTCTTTGTGCATCTTCAGTTTACAATAAGATAATTTTCCAAAGTCTTATGTAATTGAGATAATCTAAGCAAGAGCTAGTTCTCCACCCTGACAATTACACACTCTCACATAAACAGCATGCACAAGACTGTTGGAAACACACAAAGTAAACAAGCATTTTTGATAAGAACACAGCCTCATGCTGTGTAGTAATTACACCGTGTCGCCTCCAGACATTAGACATGAAGAGTGTTTGATGACTCCACTTTTTGTTTTCAGGGTCCAGAGCACTGCTCCACTCTGAATTTTGGATTGGGATCCAGCGGGCCTGTTCTTGGCATATCCGGTGCTGAGCTTGAGGCTGGAGTTAAATATACCTTTAAACTTACAGTCAGCAAAGATGGCATGGCACCAGAGTCAACTACACAGACTGTAAGTGAATCAGCAACACGTGGTTACTTGTATTTTGTGTTTTTAACAAATGGATGTTGAGGCGAAATGGTGACTCTAAATTGCTCCTAGTGAATGAATGTGAAAGTGTTAGCCATCTGACTAACTGGCCATTGTCTAGGGTATACCCTGCCTAAGGCCCATAGTTAGAATAGAATAGAATAATTTATTGTCCACTGTGGTGGAAATTCTTCTTTGGCCGACCAGCACATGCAAGACAAGAAAAAAAAAAAAAACAGTCAGCAACAAACTATCCAAAAGTCCATCACAAAAACACATTTCATTGTGAAACATCTTCCATTTCTGTGACTCTCGCAACAGACCCCAGCCGCATTCAAAAAGTCCACAGCACAAGGGACAAATGACTTTTTAAAAACTGTTGCTGGGATAGGCTCCACCCACCCCCAAAATTAATAAGCCAAAGAAGATCAATAAATGAATGACAAATGTAAAATGTTTATTTGTATTTTTGCTTTTAGGTACTGGTAAAGAGCGGCCATATTCCCATGGTGTATCTGGAGTGTGTCTCTTGTAAGGCCCAGTCCTTTTATGAGGTCAGCCAAAACTCATATGTCTACCTCAAAGGAACCTGCACCAATTGCGAGGGCTTTCACAGAGGAGTAAGCACACTCACACTTTGCTTATAATAATAAACAATGATAAAAAAATAATAATTCAACATAATATGCAGTTAGTAAAAGCTCTGTTTGTTTTTCAGCGTTGGAGCGCCATGACTTCACAGAATGACACTCTCGTCCTGGACTCCTCCTCCACCACAACAGGAAGTGACTGGCATGCACCTAGTCCTGCGGCAGGGCGTCCTTCGAGAGGGGGACTCCTATATCTTTACTCTACATGTCACAGACGCTGGTTTGGATGGTGAGGGTGCAGCGTCCATTACACTACATCGTAACATGCCCCCTGCTGGTGGGGAGTGTCACCTTAAGGCTGGTGGTGAAGCAGGAGTCAAGTACAGCATTGAAGATGGTGAAGTCTGGAGTATACACACACTTGTGGACCGAGTACACTTTAACTGCTCAGGTACAACTTGAACTCCTTTTTACTCCTTTTAAAGTAATGTTTGTTTCCAGCTGTACACTTTTTATTTGTGTACCTTACATTACAGGCTTCACTGATGTGGGGGTCTCAGAGACACCCTTGCTCTACAGCCTGTTGGTGACACGGTGCAAAGAGGACTACTGTGAAGACTTTTGTGTCTATAGAGGGAGCAGTCCTGAGCATGCAGCCTTCCTACCCCCAGGCTTTAGTTCAGCCCGACATCGTGTGGCTGTATCTATTTCAGTGGAAGACCACCAAGGAGCCACCAATACTGCACTGAATAAGTAACTACCTTATGATATATTCTGTGTCAAGGAATTAGTTTAATAGTAGTTTCTTTTAAAAGTTGTTGTCTAGTGGTTCTCCAAATGGTGGTAGAAACCCTAAATATTGTTTTATGTTTTTATGAAATAGTGCGCTTGTATAAAATATAATAGGATTGTTTATTGTTAATTTAATAAAACAACTTTAGTTTTGTAAAAGTTAGATTACAATAAAATTGGCAAGTATAAAATTGGTAACTGATAAGATCTGATAATTGTACCATATTGTGAACCAAAAAAGATCTAGTCTATTGATGAGTATAATTTAAGATGTAATGCTACTGTATCACAAATGCTATTTTGTTATTTATTAGATCAGAAACACACTGGATTCAGTATATCATCTGGTACATATTTCCAAACAGTGTGAAGTAAATATTTTTTTTTCTTCTAGATCTATTGAGGTTGAGCTTCCAGATCCACCACCTGCATACAGCAGCCTCCCACACTGGCTTTCTGACCTGACTGACTGCAAACTTAAAAAACTGCTGGAGCAGGGAGACTCTCAGAGAGTTAGAGAGTTATCACTGGCTCTTATCACAGTTTTGAATGAGGTGAGAAGGAGTTCATTCGCCATAAGCACTGAATTAACAAACATTGTATCGCCCTAATAATTGTGTTTACATTTATTGCTCTTCAGTATGAGCAGACCAGACAGTCATCACGGGTGTCCAAAGACGAGCGTTTTTATAGAGTTCGTGTCCGAAGCAACATCACCAGGGCCTTGACTTCTCTCGACCTGACAACAGTTAATGATATCCAGCAGACGTCTGCAGCTTTGGCACAGTGCACAGTGAGCAGAGTGTGAAAACTCTAAGAAAGCAAGCTATAAAATAAATTAATGTGATGTCATGGCATATGTTTTTCTCTGTGTTTTGACAGGCTGTGAGCCGAGAGTTCATTTGTGAGGAGTGTCAGAACAGTACCCTGAACAAACTGGAGTCCATGTTGAAGATCCTGCAGACGGACACCAAGCAGGGCACTGTCACCCCAACCGAGATAGCTGACAATATCCTGAACATCATGGGTAAGAAATTCACCTCCTCAGGTTGTACGAACCTTCTGATTCGTACAACCTAAGGAGGTGAATTTATAAAAAAAAGTGTAGCTTTTCACTTCATTCAAGTTAATGAGTTTTATTGCCAATATGTGAAAAAGTCCACATTTTTGCTTATTTATAACCTTGAATTGACGTAAGGCTAAAATTAAACAAAAAATCTTCGGAGTCCAGACTCTAACTCACAATGCCTGCGCTGCATGCTCTACCAACTGAGCTATACCGCAGTGCACTACATCACTTTGATTTTAATATCTTCTTCCAGGCGATCTCATCCATCAAGTTAGCCAGTCAGCCTCCCAGCCATATGTGCCTCCTGCCTACGTGGATGCCCCCTCACAATCATCTCATGCCTTCTTCTCTTCTGCCATTGAGGAGCACGACAATTCCATATTCGACCCTTTTCCACCCTCGTTGGAGCCACACCCTCTGCGTGTAGCCGCTAAAGCCTACAGCCTGTCCTCTGTGCTAATGCTGATACTGATGCACGCCCGAGTCCTTAATGAAGAGCCTCTCAGGTTAAGGGGCGCAGAGATCGCTGCCACGGGGAAACTGGCAGACCCTCAGAGCCTGCTCTGCTACCATGGCAACAACAGTCCAGGTAGTCCCTCTGCGTCAGGGCTTTGAAGAAAGTTGTTAACTGTTAAAACAAATAAAAAAGATATCAGCCTTATCACTGTTTTGATCCCTGTCTTATCTGTCATGTTTCAGAGTGTCAGCGCTTCTCAATCCCCAGAGCTTTCAATAAAAGCCTCGGCAAAGCAGCAGCAGGAAACAGCATCATGCAGCTACTCTTTCAGGTAAATCAGGAAGGATTTAACATGGTAGAGCCCACTCAGACTTAAAAGTGTTCTCATATGCTTAAGAGTTTAATCTGAGGCCAAAAACAGGATTAAAGCAGCTTATATGCACAGAAATAAAGGAAAAGAGAAAAAAGTTCTTAAAACCTTTAATGTAAAATTCTGTTTCCTCTCAGGTGGAGTCCAATCCTTTCCCCTTTAACTATGTCCCAAATTACACAGTCTCAACGGAGGTAGCGTCCATGGAGTTTCGAACAGAAAATGGCACACAGATTCCTATCTCAGGGCTGGATGACAGTTTGGCCATTACTGTTGCTGTTAATAACGGGAGCAGTGGGAGTGAGGTGGGCCCTGTTGGCTCTAGTGCCACTGGACTGCCCGCTGCTGGCTCTGTTAACATTAGCCACTGTGACTCTGTCATAGTGAAAGTTAATGCAAGAAACACAAACCAGCAGGCAGGACTTTTTGTGCAGCTCAATTTTACATCTTTGGAGGGTAGGTTTTAATATTTTATTTTAATTGACTTTTAGTCTTTTAGAAAAAGCCTGTCAAGTCTTTTTTTTTTTCCAGATGCCAGAGAGATGGGAAGAAGAGACATTCAAGATGAAGTACCGTCTATTACAGCATATCTCCATTCTCATGACAGGCCCAATGAGTTCAACTGCACTGATAAAAAACATATCACACTGAATATGACCAGAGGACAAGACCTTGACCATAAGAAATTTACATTCTTCCTCTCACCAGAGTAAGAGACACTGATCTACATAACATCCATATATTGTAATACATCTTGTAAATGCTTGCATCTTCTTCACAGCATGATGCCATTCCACACAAAATAGTCTCATAAGACACCGCCTAAAGCAGATGCAGCAGATATTTATACATACTGTATAGCTAAAATTAACACCTGTCCTTTCACCAGATCCTACGACACAACTCTGGAGTACTTTATCAATGTGAGTGCACCCTGCAGTTCCAGCTCACATCCAGCAGGGGTCCATCTGGAGGTTGGCGTGTTTGCTTCTTTGTGTCAATACTTCAGTAAGAGTGATAAACAGTGGAGGACAGATGGCATGGTGCCACTGGCAGAGACTAATGCCAGTAGAGCAGTGTGTCGCACCAGGCACCTCACAGCTTTCGCTGCAGGCCTGTTTGTCCCGCCCAACGCCGTCAGCTTTAAAATTCCAGTCAGTACCACACTTGCTCAGAATGTAATCAGTTAAAGACTCTATTTCAGTCTTTTCTCTCTTTTTAGGAGCGACATGGTGCACCAAGTCTGGTGGTGTTGTTGGTGTGCGTGTTGGGCTTACTCAGCTATGTTGTGGCAGCGGCCATCTTGCATAAACTTGACCAGCTTGATCTCCGCCGGGCCGGTGTGGTCCCTCTCTGTGGTCAAGATGGGCTCTTTAAGTATGAGTTGCAGGTCAAAACTGGTTGGAGCCAAGGGGCAGGTGAGTTATGAAGGTATCACTAATGCATAGTGTTGGGAGTAACGTGTTACAAAGTAATGAGTTACAGAAATATTACAGTTGTCAATAACGCAGCAGGTAATGCATTACTTTTGAGCCGCCAGTAATAATATTATAGTGACTAACAAAATACTTATTTAATTACTGTCATTACAGTCAGTACAGTCAGTTAAATTTACTGTAGTTTACTGCAAGGACACGGAGTGAAAATTAAGTTAGTTCGTTTATTTTCTTCGGTCAGTTGACAAACTCAAAGAAACAACACAAAAAAAAAACGAAAGGGTCTAGGCTGAAGTTCAACACTTATTCTGCCTAACCCTATTAACTTAAAACATTACATTCAAGATGGCAGCAAATCAACTAACTCAACTCAATACATCTGAAACCATCGCTACTATAGTCGCCACGACTGCAAAGGAATGTCACATGGCACCGATAGACACACTCATCCGATCCCCTCCAAATGCATAGACACGCAAACAGACTGACACATAAGATACATCCACACACCTACTGACATACATACACACACAGACATTTCAACCTTGACAACTTTCATTACACAGTTCATTCCACTTCTCCATATTTCCCCACCACACTGGACTTAAATTCTCTTTTAAAGGTGTAAATTGTTTTGGAGTCTTTTAATGTTTCATCCAGACTGTTCCATAGATTAACCCCTCTAACAGAGATACATCTACTTTTTAAGCTCGTCCTTACATTTGCTTTCTGAAAAATACTAGATCCTCTGAGGTTGTATCCCGTCTCTCTTGGTTTGAACTTCTCTTGGATACAGTGAGGGAGCATTTGGTTATGTGCTTTATACATCACAATTGCAGTGTTAAGGTCAACAAGATCATGTAATTTTAAAGTTTTTAATTTTATAAAAAGAGCACTTGTTGGGGCATAGTAGTCTGCATAATTGACAATTCTAATGGCTTTCTTTTGAAGTAAAAAAATTGATTAAATGCTAGTTTTATTATTCCCCCAGATTTCCACACAATAATTAAGGTATGGAAGGATGAGAGAATTATACAATAATTTAAGAGCGTGATGATTTACAGAGAGTCTAATTTTACACAATACAGCTATAATTTTAGATATTTTTGTCTTAAGTATATTTATATGTAATTTCCAGTTGAGTTAAGTAAATAAATAGCGCTAATATTTTTCCTGCGTTCATTTCATCTGTTCCTCTTCTGCTCCTCTTTGAGCGCTGCGCGGCTGCTCGCCCTCTCCGCATGGCGTCCCCTCATCTGCATGTGTACCGGGGTGTGTGTGTGTCAGCTGAGCTGGTGCTGTTGTCAGCAGGGACAGCAGGAAAAAAGAGATGTGCACTGCTTTGGCACTAACAACAACCACATTTTAGCCTAAATTTAGAGACAAAAAAGCCTTATCAAATGACTGTCCACAGGAGCTCATTCCCCATGTTTTTACGTGTGAGAAAGCATGACCACTGCACAGGGGTAGAGGCAGGTGAACTTAAAGGGCAGTTTTTCTTGTGTCAGGCTGCCCTGCTGAAGTGAATCCAGCTGAAACTCTGCTTGAATGTCTGTATTAACAGTTAAATAATACTGCTGCTAGTGAGGCTACAAGCTTCTTCTATTTAGAATTGGGTTCATTTATATCTCTCGTGCTGGGAAGTAAACCAAAAGTAAAGTAACTAAGTTACTTTCATGAGTCAGTAACTAAGTAAAGTAATATATTACTTTTTAAAAGAGTAACTAGAAATCTGTAATTAGTTACCTTTTTGAGTAACTAACTCAGCACTGGTAATGTAGAGTGTCTGATGAAATTGTTAATATAAAGTATTCTGGTCAAGAACTACTAGAGGAAAGACCATTATTATGCAGTGAATGTTGTTTTGAATGGTCTGATGAAGAACAATAGAGGTTTTCTATTCAGGCCAATATTGAGTAACTTCGGTTGAACCACAGGCCACAATCAATACAGACTCCCTCTCCTAAAAATGCTCATTGTGATACAGCCTAATAAATGTTTATGAGTCAAACTGTACATTTTCAGTGTTTTTTTATAGTGTCCATGTAATTATTTTGCTTTTCAATCAGCACCCTAAAATGTCACACATAGGCAGATGCATAATTTTAGGTAAATTGAATGGTTGAAAGTACAATTTCATGATGAGATTACAGGAATTAACCTCTTGTAATTAAGCTCCTATTTAAGCCTCACATCCGTTTTGTTGAATGCAAAGAGTTTTGACACAGGCACAATGTCTGTGTCCTTTCAGGCACTACTGCTCATGTAGGGATTAGTTTGTATGGACGTGAGAGCCGCAGTGGTCATCGTCATCTGGACAGCCGAGGTGCCTTCACACGCAATGCTCTTGATATCTTCCACATTGCCACAGATACCAGCCTGGGCAGCATATGGAAAATACGGATTTGGCATGATAACAAAGGTAATAAATCTCCCATACACCCAGGACTAAAATCAGTTCAGTTTGTCATCTTAATGACACAAATATAGTTTTTTCATGAATACATTTGTCTTTTACGGAATTGCTCGTGCAGGTCTGTCTCCGGCATGGCTGCTACAGTATGTCCTGATCAAAGACCTTCAAACAGGGAGCACTTACTACTTTCTGGTTGAAGAGTGGCTGTCAGTGGACAATGGAAAAACTGAAGGAAAAGTGGAGATTGAGGTAGAGGCCTCAGGTAAGTCACTGCACATGCACACTCAAGACCCAAGAGAGTGGTGCTGTTTGTTTACTTGTGTGATTTCTTTCAGAGGATGCAGCTCTTCGGCAGTTGCCCCGCCTCTTGCGCAGTGAACTGCAGAGAGCGGTTTGTGAAAGCCACCTGTGGCTGTCGCTGTGGGAGCGTCCTCCCCGCAGCCCCTTCACCCGCCTGCAGAGGGCGACCTGCTGTGCACTGTTATTACAGCTCATTCTCATGGCCAACACTCTGTGGTACAGCATAGTGGTTGACAAAAGATTCAGGTGTGTATTCAATTTAAACGTTTACACTCACAGGCCATATTATTAGGTACGCCCTTTTCAGTCCTTCTGAATGCAAATATATATGAACCAATCACTCTGAGGTATCTCAGTGCATTTAGGCAGACAAACCTGCTGATGTTCAGAGTACCAGGATGGAGAAGAAATGTGTTTTAAGAGACTTGAATGTGGCATGGTAGTTGGTGCCTTACAGGCTGGAGTTGTTCCGAAGGTGCAAAGTATTGGGCTTTTTAAACACAACCATCTGGTTACAGAGAATGGTCTGAAAAATGATTTGCTGGTATGCTGATGTGAGTTGAGTTTTTAAGTTTGTGACTTTATGCTGTAGCCCTAGGGCTGTGTCAGTGTTTTCCTCACTGAATGGACAGACAGTGGCTGCAGGTGTTGTGGTTTGTCTGGTCGTCTACCCGCTCTATCTGCTTGCATTCACACTATTCAGAATGAGCCGCAGCAAGGTAAAAAATGCTCCTAGTGATAAAAAATTACATATCTCCTATAGGACATCATTTCTCATTTTTTGTCTGTACTGTGTTTACCACAGTGTGTGACTGTGGAGCAGGTGCCACCACAGGTCGACCAAGAATCTGTAGAAATAGATGACTTTCTAGATAACTCCATAGCAGGAAGCTCATTTCTCTTCTTTAATGGAGAGGTACGTTGTAACTTACTACTCAATTTTGTCACTTAAATTTAAAAATATGGATATAGTTTGTTTACAGTCTTTCTACATTTTCCTTTTTTTATGTTGTGCTTGCCTTTATTTCTCAGACAAACTCAGAAGAAACCAATGTTGATTTACCTACCCCATCAACAAAAAGGTGAGCTATCTAAAGGAAAGTAATTTTGTGAGTAATACTTTAGACTAATTCACCACTATTAAGCAGTAATAAAGTATATATAAAATGAAATTAACAATATTTTAATGAATAAGCAGTTTATAGACACTGAGGCACTGTTTATAATTTTGCATGAACTTACATAAGTTTATAGAACTTAAAAGTTAGTAACTATATTTGTAATGTTGTAGTAATGCTTTGTAAACAATAAAAAATGGTTACTATTCCATATCAGTTAACTAATATTAATAGTGTGAGCGTTACCAAAAAATTATATAAGAATAATGGTAACTTAATGAATAAAAATCATAGCATTAAACATGTGTCTGTAAAAAGATATTTACTGTAGTTTCACTAATTACCCCTCCTGGCTTGTGTTTCAGTGATGAGAGTTGGGACATGGGTGACGAGGAGATGGAGGACAGAGACTGGCCGGAGCTCATGAGTGAAGTATCCGTGGTGGGAGGGGCAGGACATGGGGCTGGACTCCCAAGACTGAAGAGGGGTCAAGGGAGCAGACATTTAGGAGTAGACATGGCCTTTAACCCTGACAATGAGGATGGCAGCGGACAACACAACAAATATTTCACCTCCTCAGGTAAACAAACTGCTGTGGTGCTATTTTTTTTCTAGTATAATACAGTGTTGCATCCTGTAAAGCTCACTGTCTGCCCTGAACCTTTCACAGACGAAGATCTAATAAAGCACATTTTGACCGATGGACAGAACTTCTTTCCTCAGGCCGATGAGAGTGAAATGGCAGATCTGTAAGTATTACCTGAGTGCATTATTAGTTTTTAAAACAAGATTTGTGGACTTTTCTTAATCTACTATTGACTGTGTCTAGGTCAAGCATCTTTGGGGACAAAACAGAAGTGATTCTCCTTCAGAAATTAAATGAACCTCTTCCTCTAGAAACTGTCAGAAGAGACCCACCAAAAACGGCTTTTACTTCAAATACAGGTGTGGGATTCATTTTGTGGTTTTAGACAAAAGAGGTACAGCAATCTCGTGCTTTCCATGTAGCAGTGGTGAAAAGTAACTAGTAACTACATACTTTTACTCAAGCCTTTACATGTTTTAGTATTAGTGTTTTAGTAGTTATTGTCATCAACAAAACCCTCCGTCAGGGCTAAACCATCGCCTGCCTGAAAATGTATGTTAATTTATTGGCTTTTCTCTCTCTTTAGTTGTGACAGACGTGTGTCGTCCCAGGCGATTCCCTCCCTGGTGCGGTCGTGCTGCTCTTTGGGGGAGCTGGGCAGGGATTGCGCTGGCCAATTTTGTCTCCATTTGGGCGGGACATGGGTTTGGTCAAAAGGTGGCCATGATGTGGCTTATTTCATGCTTTGCCAGTGTCCTGTGCTCTTGTCTGCTGCTGGAGCCAGTGAAGGTACACAAAACACTATTTAGTATTTCGCTGTTAGAAATAAAGTAGCTTAATATGAGATCAACTGCTAAATCCTTTTTTCTGTAGGTTATCTGTGAGGCAGTTTACTATGCACTGTGTGTGCGTCGCCTGCGCCCTGAGGACCAGGACATGCTGGTTGAGTTCCCTCGGGTGGAGCGAGTGGTGCAGAGGGTCCACAGGGTGCGCCCCCCACAGGGATTTGCTCTGTCCCAGGCCAAACACCAGGCACGCAAGGTCCACATGCTTCACACCATGCTGAAGGTCAGTGGATTGTCAACAAACAAAGTTTTATTAAAGTATGAGAAATGCTGATAACTAAGTGACTGCTTTAATAAATACAGCATGTTATTTTTGAAGCGAAAATTTCAGGAAAGGTCATTAATGGGCCGATCAAGTTTAGATCCATGAGTGTTTGAAGTGATTCTGACTCTGGGATTAAAGATCATTTAGTTTTTTTTTTGTTTAGTTTTTAGTAATTTTTTTCTTTTTCTTTTTTTTTGCAACTGGATGACACAGATGTTTGAAACCTCTTATTGTTTCTCAGAATTTCCTGGTTTACATGTTTTTGCTGTTGGTGGTAATACTCCTGAACTACTCGGACTCGGCCAAAGACACACACAGCCTGAGACTGCGCACTCAGCTCCAACAAGTGTTGCACACTCCAGAATACCACAGTATCAACAGGTACACACTTGGAAAAGGGAACTAACTTTATTATTTATGTCTTCTCTTAGAAAGTGATGCCTTTTACTTTTGAGCAAGAATATATTTTGTATATTTTTTATATTTATCATAGGTGTTACATATTCAAAAGTCATCCAGTATTTATAACACACCTTACACTAAATAGCTGTGCATGATTCATTCTCCCATTGCAGAGTGACCTCTGCCTCCTCTGGGTGGCTTTACTGTATTGTTCTCAGTGCTCACAAATGTACGTACCTATGTACTATGATAAAATGGTATAGGTTTTGAGGTGGTACTTGCTGTGAACAGTTTGAGAACCACTGACAGATTCAGTGCACACTGAGTGAAATATGGTTTACAGTTAATGAAAACCAAAATCTCACATACATACATAATATTACGCATAAATGCTTAAAAGTTTTGTTTCTGTGTGTATTAAATCTATACCATATTTGCAATTCACATTTTTAATTGAACTGCTGAAAAATATGCACATTTTCTTGATATTATATGCATTTTAGCCCAATTCTTGTGTGTATAGTGACACCTTTTTTTTGTCTTTTAGTCGAGAAGATGTTGTGACGTGGTTAAATGAGTCCCTGTTGCCACGACTACTGGATGACTCAAGACTCCTAACAGATACAGGAAGTGTGTTACTTGGCACTTTGAGACTTAGGCAAATTCGTGATGTACAAGGTGAGTGTTTAAAGTGAGCTAAACCAACGATTTTGTGATTCAATAAGGTTTTTAATTTTGTTAATTCTTTATGTTTTTCTTGCATCCACAGCAAAAACAAATGTCCTGGATGAAGGTGCAATAACATCACTCACCAAAGACAATAATGAAGCAGCTGTCTATCCTGCAAATGCAAAATGGTAAGTGAGCAGAGGCTGGCCTGTGTGGTTTGATCCAGCAGATGAGCAGTCAGTTTGTTGCACATAACACAACATTATGACTACCAATAATAGGCTGGTGGTCATAATGTTATGCTTGATTATGGACATGGAGCCTGATAATATTTTAATCTGTGTCTGTCTCTTGGACCTATTAGGGTGTGGCGTTTTGGCCCAAGGACAACATTAGACAGAGAAGATCTTATCCACCAGCTGAACCGAAGCCTTGGAGAGGCCACTTCCTCTCTTGAGCAGCTGCAGCAGCAACATTGGCTCGACTACAGGTAGAAAACCACAAAATCTCCTTTGAGGATTACAGGAAATTAAATCCTAAACACTGGAAATATTAGGGCCACAAGAATAAATCCGATATAAGGACAGTAATGTGTCCTTGTAAAAGAGGTGTTTGTCATCTGGCTTTTCTGGCTGTTTTTACTTGTAAGTTAGTGATTCTGTACACGTGAGCTTAATTTCACAATAAAGAAACATACATTCATACTCAGGCCAATTAGTCTGGAGTGCTGTGTAGCTTTTTGTCCAAGAACTGCAATTTTGCACAGTTTGCTATCATTAAAAAATGTCTCTCAAATATTTAGCCTTCATCAAACACTAATTTAAAACAGTCTGGTAAGAAATGCTTGGCTGTCTTGTTACACTTTTGTGGATAATAAATGCCAGCATGCACAAAGTTTCTACAACATTATGTGCTGCTAGAAAGGCACAGTATGGAATTAATTAGATGCAACTAAATAAGGGCAATTGAGTTTCATTTAATTTAAGTTGTTTACCAAAAATCTTAGCTTGTTATCTTAAAATCACCTCTTGTGTGTGTTTGCAGGACCCGAGCAGTAGTTGTGGAGTTCTCGCTGTACAACATCAACACCAACCTCTTGGCTGTCTTCTCCTTCATCTTTAACTTTCCAGTTTCTGAGCGTGCCCAGTGCAGCCTTGATCTTCTAGTCACAAGTCTGTGGCCAATCACAGGCCTGGATCTGCCTCTGCTTCTCACGGTACCATCTAGCAGTCTTACTGAAAGATAAGGCAAAGATGCATTAACTTTGTGCACAGTTTTAATGTACTGTTAATGGTTTCTATGTAGATGGTCCTCATTGTCCTGGCCATTTACTTCCTGGTCCGGGGCGTCCTGGGTTATGTCAAACAGGGCTACACGTATTTACTGTCGAGCTGGAGAGTGATGGGCGTTTGTAAGCTAACACTGGCTTTGTCTGTATGCGGACTGCACCTGAGTCGCTGCATCATGGCAAAGCAGCAGTGGACGTCCTATCTGAAACACCCAGGGGACGCCTTCACTGACTTCTACCCTCTGGCTCAACAGAGCCAGCTATACACAGTCATGGCTGCACTGCTGTTGTTTATACTTGTGCTGAAGGTAAATGACAAAAACAAAGTTACAGTACAGGTATATGTACTGACGGGACACTTTTATTAACTTTAGATCCCCCTCTCTCTCTCTTCCAGGTGTCCCACCAGCTGAGGTTCCTCCGGGAGTGGGCTGTGTTTGGCCGAGCTCTGAGGCGATCGGGATGGGAGCTGCTGGGCCTCGCTCTGGCTCTACTGTTGCTGCTGCTGACTTACGCTCACACAGGACACCTGGTGAGTACTCTTGTTTTTCTGCTGATAAAATGAACTTGTAAATAACCACTATCCACCTGCCTCTACACATTTATTTTGTTTTTTCGCTTACAGTCATCCTTGAGCATTACTTTAGCTTTACAAAACAATTTCCTCAAATTTAAAACAGCCATTATCCAGCATGTGTTTCTTAAAGTTGGAGGTAACCCACTGCTGATCTTGACAATGCCAAGTCTTTTATCAAACTCCAAGATTATACTGTATTGTTATTACTGACTGTCACTCACAAAAATCTTTTACCAGGCAGTTGTAGCAGCAGATAATGGTCTGAAAGTTGATAATATATGAGCTGAACTTATTTACTTTGTGCCAGTTAACTTATTTAAGCATGCATTTGACAGACAAAGGCAAAAAATGTTTTATTAAATTGATAAAAAACTGAAATAGACCCAGCCTTAAAGAAAGTCACGTTGGATTTTTTTTTTATATTTGTTGACTTTGTTGTTTTGTTTGTTTTTTAAATTAAAAACACTGAATCTTCTGTTCACTGGTTTAAGTTATATTTTTTCTTCTGTTTTTTCAGCTGTTCCACTCTGTGTTTGATGGCTACAGTAGTGTGAGCTCGGCCTGCCTGTCCCTGTTGGGCACTGGAGGACAAGGGTTATTATTTTGGAGGCCTGTCTCAGTAATGACTGTTCCCTCAAGCACTGTCTCTACACTAATGTTTCACACAAGCTTCGCTGTACTGCGCCTCGTGTTGGTGTGGTTTGTGATCGCTGTGTTGCTGAGGAACTATAGACGGGCGAGAGCAGAGCTGTACCGGCCCGCGGTGGATCTCCAGGATTATGAGATGGTGGAGCTGTTCCTCCGGAGACTGAAGATGTGGATGGGACTCAGCAGGGCCAAAGAGGTAATGTATTGGTGAACAGGCAAACTTAAATAATACTTTATAATGAAGCGTTAAGTTAATGGTCTTTTTTTTCCCTTAAATATAGTTTCGTCATAAAGTGCGTTTCGAGGGCATGGACCTGCCCCCATCCCGCTCCTCCTCCACCAGTGACTGTAGGTCCCTGTGCCTGCCTCCGCTGGACCGTCCCGACTCCCCGTCCACCCCAGACAGTGTGGACGCTGGCTCTGAGGTGTCATGGCGGCCGGCGTCCTCCAGCCCCTGCAGCCTGACTGAAGCTCCTGGAGCGAGCCTGAGCCTGGGACTTGGATTGGGGCTTTCCCCGGGCGTGTTAGTGGGTGGGACCAGCTGGAAGGAGAAAGCGGAGACTGAAGCAGCTCTGAGCAGGGTCCTGCCTACACTGGACGCCCTGCTGCAACAGCTGGACCGTGTCACCATTGCAACAGAAGATCTGTATTACATGGAGTGTAAGTTGGAGAAGGCCCAGAAGAAGAGGAGGCACAGAGGGCAGGAGAATGGAGCTGGCCCAAGAGCCAGCAGACTTCTGAGAGGACCAAGGGAGGACTCAGGCAGGTGGAGGGAAAGAAAGAGTGGCAAAGAAAAACAAAAAAGTAACAAAAAAGGAAAGAAGGGGGAGAGGAGTGAAGCAAAAGAGACCAAAAAGACTCCTGTTGCCACTCCAGTTCCCTTTTTAAAATCTAAAGCAATATCAACACACTTCACAGCGTCTCAGTCTATGAGCAAATCCTCCGCCAGCACCCAGGACCACACCCCTCCCTTCACCTCATGCTCCATTACTGCCCCACCTAAATCTACATCTGCACCTGCAAGTACCCCTGCCCCGACCACCTCTCTACCATCTACCTGTGCCTCTACACCAACTCAGTCAGGGCCTTTTTCCTCCAGTCTGTTCAACCACCCAGCTCACACCACCACCATCCCCACACGCAAACGGAAACGCAAACCCCCACCCTTGAAAAACAAGGTGCACCCAAATCTGGACAAGTCCTAAGAGGAGATGGACAGATGGACAGTGGACAAGAGAAAGACAAATGAGAAGCAGTAAGAATTGTGTTTGTTTTGGGTTAAGGACGAGAGGAGGACTGGGAGCTGCTGGTTTGTCCCCAAGATGTCCTCTCTAAACCCAGGAACGGAAATGGACAAAAAAGGGAAGTCAAAAACAGATGGAAAAATGAAAAATGAATTATAGTGCAGGTCGCTCAGCAAACTGAGGTGGTTTTGTTAAGTAAAATCAGGAAATGGCCTTTTGTGTATTTTTGCCTAAAGCTTACCCTTGAACCCATGTGACCCTGGAGGTCATGTGGGATCAGTGACAGGAGCGCAATATCACGCTCACCAATAAACTTTTTTTTGCTATCAGCATTTATTCAGTTAAAATGGGAAATTGTGGCCTGCAACAAGACATAAATATATTTTTCATGCAGGCACACAGATCTATAGACACATACATACATATGATGAACACTGTAGGCATTGTAGACGTGCTTATTATTATGTATTTTACAGAGGTACAAACAAAAAATATTTCAAAGCACACACTATTTGGTTGTTGGGTTCCAGCAGCCACATATTCAGGGTACAAAGATAATTGTCTCTACAGCTAAAGGGATAACATAGCAAAGAAACCATCAGCCAAGAAAAGAAAGTTGAAAGAATTGGTGCAGAAGAAATATAGTTTTCTTTCTTGATATTGTCTGTCTGTCTTTGCGAAATAAATGGTTATAAAGAGATCATACAAGGTTCTCCCATTCTAAAGCTAACTTTTGTATTGTAGTATTGTATTTGTGATTTAAAGCACTTTTAATCTGATTGTTTTGAAGAGGTGTATGCGTTCCCATAAGCAATAAGCTTGGTATAAAAACCAAAAGAGAAAGCTTTACACATACTGTATTTTCATTACAAATGTTGCCAAAGCTTTTGCATCATTTATGCAGCTTGAGATGTTTAACATGCCACATAACTTTTACAGCTTTTATTTTGTACTTAGCACTTTATTTTCTAAGGAAGCTGTTTCCAATGGCATATTTAATTGTAATTTTTATATTTTCATTCATTGTCACATTATAAAAAGGGCTTGCGATTACTATGCAGTTACTGATGCAGTAGTTTGTTACTAGTATCGTTTATTCATAACATGTCCAATGGGCAGATCTCAGGGAACTCACATCCCCAAAACAAAGCAGTAATAAAAATGATGTTTCCAAATATGTAGGTACATTTTGTTTAAATTATGCATGCAACTAAAAATTAGACCCCGCCTTGTCTTGTATCTACCAGTTTTAGTGAGTTTTGCAGGTACTATGTAATCTGTGTGTAGTCATATATGTACATATTGGTGCTTTATAGTGTATATATTTTTGCTTCATAACATGCTTTAGCAGCTTATTTTTTCACCTGGAAATGGTCTTAAATTGTATTTGGTAAAATAGTGCTACACATAAAGTTACAGTTAAATGTTTCACTTTTGTGTCATTGTCTAAATTTGTGTCCTGTCTTATGTGGTTTGTCATTGCTCATGTTGTATCTGTTGTATGACACAGTTGTAGCACTTTGCGTTGCACCTGACAATGTCAATGAATCTGACTGCTGGATGTTGCGTAATAAAAATGTCAAACTCAAGGCCTTTATGATAATTTACCCTTTCTGTAAATAAGCAAAGACAAACTTCAGGACATTTGTTTACTTTTATTCCACACCTATTGAGATAAAAACACACTCGCTTCCTCTCAAATGTAGTGTACACAACCTTACTCCTCTCTTGCTCCACATGAGACATTTTCATTAGACCCAAAAAGTGCAAAGTTTAGCATCTCAAAAATGTTGAAAAATATGCAGAAAATTAGCAAATTCTTCACATGTACTGTATGTGCTTCATCACAAAATAAGCCTTTATGGTACCATCAATGAAAGATTTAAAATACCCAAATAAAAACAAAGCTAGGTCAAATGTTGTAAACCATTTTGTTTGTATCATGAAAATTCAATAACTGCTTTTAAACAAAATCAGTAAAATCATCAACTGTTGAAACAAGTCTTTTTCTTTGACCTGCGGCTTCAACATTGGCAGCTGGATTTTGTTGCACTGACTTTTGCGTGTGGCCCTGCGTCAGTGCAATGCCTGGTGTTGAGCGGGATTGGATGTCCTCTTGTGCCTAGGGTAGACATGATACGGATATATTTTGGTAAGCATGTTAATAATAAAAGCTAAAATAGTGCAATGGCATCCTGCTAACTTTACAGGCAACACAGAAAACAAAACAATTTGATCAGACTTTTCCTTAAAGTTTAATACCGTATTTTCCGGCCTATAAGTCTCACTTTTTTTCCATAGTCTGACTAGGGGTGTGACGAATACTCAGGTGCGACTTATATACAGTATTAAAATATTTCATGTGCTCGTTAGAGGGCACTCTAGGCTTGTGTACCAGCATCTGCTGTACCTGTACCACTGACAATTTAAAATGTAAATATTACTTGTAACAACTTAGGCTATAAAGACAACTTTGAAAGACCGAATAATTGGAAATGGAACTGATGCTGAGTCTGACGACAGCCACGCTGAGGAGGAAGCAGCGCTTCGTCTACCTCCAGCGTTGGCGGAGTTGTTCAGAGGCGACACCGAGGGTGAAGAATTTAAAGGATTTAGCGATTAGGATTGAGATCGTGAGTTTGGTGAACTTGTTATGTTATGTTCTTTATGCTATAGTTATGTGAATAACTGTTAATATATTACGTTAACATACAAGTTCATTGTTTATGCTTCACGTGGCTGAATAACCATCAATGTGTTATATTAGCATAGCGCACACCTGTTCAGCCTGTTCTCTATTCTATTATTACTATAACTTGCCTTTCAAGATGAAATGTCTGTTCATGGTGTCGGATTTTGTAAAATAAATTTCCCCCAAAAAATGCGACTTACAGTCCAGTGCGACTTATATATGTTTTTTTCTTCTTCATTATGCATTTTTTGGCTAGTGCGACTTGTAGTCCGGAAAATACGGTAATTCCCAAACACAGATGCCACTTATTCCACAGTTTGATTGATAAAATATATATCTGTATATATTTCTTATTTGTAAAAAGTCACATACACTTTTTTTAGCTCCTGGTAGAGAACTTAAGAGTATATGCACTTGCACCTTTTTGCCACGGACTGAATCTATCTCTAAATTAATATAATTTGCAATATTACTGTGATATCGTGACAGCATAAAGAGCTCATCATAAGCTTTTCACACAAAATATCAATTACACTCTTTAGATTGTCACCCCTATGGTCCCGCCCAATTTGTAACTGTACCACAGTTCATTTGTTTTATAGGTTTTTTTTACCCTTGTCCTGATGCGCTTGATGTGTCTCAGTCTTGCTAGCCACTTGGATGCATAAGCATCAGATGGGTTTGCTCTGTACTGATGAACCAACGAAGCCATCTGAGGAAACATGCAGGAGTTAAGCATACAGTGTCTAAGTCAGTGGTTACATACTAAAGTAAAGACATACATTTGCGTGAAGAGCCATCTGTCTCACTAGAAGGGGAAGGTTGCGATCGGACACTATTTTGGCGACTGTTGTGTCCACTAACCCCTCCAAGTCTGAAATAAATATAATATAATAAAAATGTAGAACTAAACATAGCCACTATATAGGCCTGAGTTGAATCCAGTGATGGCCTTACCTTTGCGGCACTGGAGCGTGACAAGATTACATTCATAGTCAAGAGGTTTAATTATTACTTCCACAAAGTTAAACTGACCCTAAGAGAGCAGAGATAGGAAAACATTATATAATATGTACTGTATGTATTGTACAATGGATAGTTGCCAAGCGTGAACTGCAAACCTTTATTGTGCCTAGTTTGTACTCCTCTCCAGAGTCGTTGTATACAACCATAACAAAATCATTGCCAATGTGTCGCTTTTTGTTGCAGCAGCCTTTGTCACTCTCTCGGTTTGGCATCAGTGTGGCAATGTGGAAGATAGCTGCAAAGACAGGAGTCTCCTGAGCAACGTGCAATAAACCATACTATGTCAGAAACTGTACTTCTGAGGTACACACAGAAGCATCCCACAAGTTAAAACAATAATAATAACACATTACTCTTATATAGCACTTTTCTAGGGACTCAAAGTTGTTTTACAATTTGGTGCATTATTCATTCACTCCTCAGTCACACTCGGAGGTGGTGAGGTACTTCTGTAGCCACAGTTGCCCAGGGGCAGACTGGCGGAAGCGTGGCTGCCATTCTCCCCCCTACAGTCCCTTCAACCATTAACAAACACAGACACACTGACACATTCATTCAGGCGAGGTGGGTGAAGTGTCTTGCCCAAGGATACAAGGGGATCAAACCGCCAACCTTCGGGTTAGTGGGCTAACATCTCAACTGACTTAGCTACTGCTGCCCCATTATATTTGAAGCAAACCTTAAAACTCAACTGTGTTGCCAATATTTGGGAAGAATTAAGAAAATCCTCAGGACTAGCAGTTACTATATACTGCTGGAAGAACAGTAGAAGATCGTATTTATTTTATTCTGCTCCACCAGATTTCAACATTTTAGAGACTAGCCCCTATTTACTATCACAAGTTTATGTTAAGTAACACTGACTATGTTAAACTAAAAACAGCTGTTTGAAATTTGCCTTCTTGGATTTTCCTTCCACTCATTTTTGTCCCAGTGTGATTTCTCCAATCAGAAATCAGTGTTTTGATAAGCCAAGAGGTTACAACTGTAATAGGGTAAAGTATGGACTGACCGGACCAATACTGTTCTGCTCCAGTGGCAATGAGGGCCAAACACAGACTTACCTTGCATAATGTCATCATGCCAGCAGTAAGTGAACTCGCCATCATCTCCATACTGATCCAGACCACCCAAAAAGATCTGGTCTGGGTCACAGTCCTTCAGATGGATTAATTTTCCCAGTCCTGTGAGGAAGGCAGCATAGCGGTTCGATCCATATTCATTGGACAGAATGGCAACCTCATTGTTTACCTGAGGAAGAATATGGGTATTTAGAATAAGGCAACTTCCAAATAACTACAGTGGCTGCTGAAGCCTTTAGTTGTTCTATACCTGACCAGCCCCTACAAATACCACTCCGATCTTATGGGTGTCATAAGGAGGCATTTGGTCCAGAACCTTTACAGCACGATCAATCACCTACAACAGACAATCACAAACATAGGAATTATTACACTGTATGTGATTAATACATTACTTAATTTAAAACTGTATGTATGTAAGACACTATTATGGTCTGACCTGAGTTTTGGGAAGCAGCAGGGGTTTGTTGGCCTCATTCCCAAAGAAAGGTGAGTGATAAAGCTGTAGGAAAACAAAACTAAAGAACACAGAAAAAAAAAAAATTGCAAATTGTTAGGCACAGTTAGTTGTCCTTTTTATTCATCAAGCACTGATTTAACACACGTTTCCTTATTCAAGGTTATAGTGGGCTGGAGCTTACCACAGCTGCTTATGAATGAGTACAATCACAATTTAATCAAGAGAACAATGCAAAGATAGACGTGAATGTGATTATATTTTCAAGGGCAATTTAGAGTTCCACTTCACCTAAGACTTTGTGATAAAGGTGAAACGCAAAGAGAATCCAAACTCCACAATGCTCAGTCAAACCATTAAACAAGAAAACATTTTCACATATAATTAGTTTAGAAACATTACTTTTGATCTGAAGCACGTACCTGGGGCTGAGTCCAGACATCTTCTCTGAGTTGCTGGGTCCAGGACGGCTCTGATATGAGTCCCTCTCTGTGCGCCTCTCTCTCCGGGATGAGGGCGCTGACACAGAGATGGTGTGGCCCCGCGGCCGGTGTCCCCCTCCTGGAGAGATGGGTCCATGTGATGCTGCTACTGTTGGGAACTCCAGTTTCATCCTCGAGCCTCCACTTTGGGACGACACTACAGTGGGACCCTCACTGGTCTGACCCAGTCCATTAACAGCCTCTGCTTTGTCCTTCTCCAAATGCAGCGGGGGTTTACCATCAGAGGGCGCTCTGGGCCGAGATGCATGTATGGCCTCAGACTCCATAGTGGCCTTAGAGAAGGCTTCAGGTAGTGTTTGAAGCTCTGGGGAGGAGCTGGACTTGTTGAGGCCGTGGCCTTGGGACTGACTGTGGGTCTGGAAGGGAAGCTCAGGCCCCTGTCCCGGAGTGGATGGCCCCACAGCAGGCTGGTCTATAGGGATCGCTCCCTCACTGACCTCCTCCAGAGTAGACTTTTCATCATCTTGACTAGAGGTAGAGGAGGACTGAAGTGGAAAGGAGGTCAGTTAGATTTTCACATCACAGAAAACTATTTAAAATTTTTTTTTTTTTGTATTATGTACCCTGCTGAGCGTCCCAGAGGGATGGCTCTTTGTGAACTTGTCTGCAGACATGAAGATAGGATCAGAGGGCATGGCCTCAAATTCCTCACTCTCCAGCCAATCAGTTTGTGCCACGGTGACCCCTGACCCCTCCTCTAGCACCACCGCAGAATCTAGAACCAGACAAAAGGAAGTTATCCTTCCTTATAAATAAAAAAAACCATCAACTACTCTTAGTCAGTAAAAACAACAAAACACACTTTCAATTGATTTTCACCTTTACACCTCACTCACTCATGATCTAATACAGTATACAGTCAACTTACATTGGTAAAATCATTACAAGAGGAAAGAAAATTACATGTATTATTGATCAAACACACTCAAATGTAGACAGACAGCACCAGATCCAGAGTCTACAGAGAGACCAGCACTTAAACACAGACCAGAGACAGGCAGATCAATACAGACTCTAGCTCCGCTCTTCTAATTGATTTTCATCATGCATTGCTTTGCTTGATTTGTGCTCCAACACATTGCAGCTACAACAACAGCAGTCCAAACCATAGTTTCCAAACGTGAACCTCCTATTTAATGAGGTTTGGGCTTTTCTGTTGACAACATCAAGGTGAGAGGTTAAGAATCAACCACTAAGAAGAGAGTATTTCACAAAAACAAGCGTAAGAGCTCACAAGATGATTAGAAGACAAAAAGCAGAGATTAAAACATATCAAACACAATCCATGTCATTTTAAGGATTGTTTCAAGTGCAAGCAAATGTTGAGCATCACTTGTTACAGACCCTTTCCCTCACACATTAATGGATAACTCATGACTAATTCAGATATCCCTCTCTTGTTTTCACTAGTGTTTAAAATGTTAAATTATGCTGGTTTTAAGATGTTTTTAGTTATTTTTCAGTCAAACCCACTTCATACAAAATTAACTAATACATTATGTAGTTTATACATGTACTGTAAGTAGCATTGAAACATTGTTGAGGGACATGCCTGTCGCCTGCATAAAGGAAAGCATACAGTGGGGCAAAAAAGTATTTAGTCAGCCACCAATTGTGCAAGTTCTCCCCCCATAATTTGCAAATAAATTCTTTAAAAATCAGACAATGTGATTTTCTGGATTTTTTGAGGTGTATGAGACAGTTGAGGTATACCTATGATGAAAATTACAGGCCTCTCTCATCCTTTTCAGTGGGAGAACTTGCACAATTGGTGGCTGACTAAATACTTTTTTGCCCCACTGTAAGTCAAAGATAACATGAATATTTAGAATTTATTTAGAAATTCATAATCCTAATATTTTCTGATTTATTATACAACAACTGTTATTAAGGCACTAGTTTGGAAAGAAGCCATATCTCAAACCAAAGATAATTATTAGATTGTAAAACTTATTGAAGCATAATACTTAAATTAAAAAACATCTGAAACTATAAAAATTGTAAACTAAATTTATATAAAGTCAAAGAAGATCCTGACTATGGGCCTTTTAACTTAAGACCAAGTGATGTTTGCAGTGTGTGCTGACAGACCGCTCTACTGTACAAGTGGGAGTACAAACTAAAACAGGTAGAGAGTTTGTCAGTGGCACAGGAAGTGCACGGTACCTGCCCAGGAAATGCTCCTGTGCAACCTGCCAGGGGCCGGTGGTCCAGAGGGGACCGAGCCCAGACCCAAAGACCAGAGAGAGCCGCCCACTGCAGCCACGGGCATTAGAGCCAATCACAAACCAGCATGGAAGAGGATGAAAAACATTTAAATGAATCAGATAAAAGACTTTAAAGAAGAAAAAGGATCATTTTAAAATGAAAGTAATGGGCATTAAAATTATAAAATGGATGAAAGTAAGTCTCAGAGACAGTGAGCATAAAATGGGTTTCTTTGTGAAGAAGCTTCTGCTAAAAAGGCATACATATACTGAACATATACATATACATACTTGTAAAGGTAGTTCAATATGTTTGCATATAGTATTACAGCAAATCCAGCAGGGGAGAGCACTCACAGTGGTAAGCAAAAGTATGTACCCCCTTGGCATTTTTCCTTTATTATTGCCTCACAACCAGAAATTTAAATGGATCATTGAGAGGTTCATGTCAGTCACTTTACATCACATGACAACAACTATGAAAATGCAAAAAAAAAATTTTATTGTGAAGCAAATTATAACTATAACAGAAAAACAGAAAACTTGTGTGCAAAAGTATTTACCTCCTCTACTATGGATGGACTGGAGAGGAGGAAACTTTTGAAAGAAACTCTTCCCCTAATTAATGAACCTATACTGACTATAATAAACGCCTCCTTAGAAACAGGTTATGTGCCACAGTCTTTTAAATATGCAGTGCATTGAGAAACTTGGTGCCTGTGTGAGAGACATAAAGCCCTGGATGACAATTAATTATCTCCTCCTAAACCCAGAAAAAACACAGGTCATTATACTAGGCCCCAAAAAGCTGAGAGATGCTCTGTCTGACCAGATAGTCTCCCTGGACGGTGTCAGTGTAGCCTCAAGTTCTACTGTGAGAAACTTAGGAGTTTTATTTGACCAAGATTTATCATTTAAGGCTCATATAAACCAAGCCTGTAAAACAGCATTCTTTCACTTACGTAACATAGCCAAAATCAGAAATATTTTATCTAAAAGTGATGCTGAAAAACTTGTCCATGTGTTTGTTACATCTAGGTTGGATTACTGTAACTCTCTGCTGGCAGCATGCCCTAAAAACTCTTTAAAATGTCTTCAGCTTGTTCAAAACGCAGCAGCAAGATTATTAACAGGAGCTAACAGGAGAGAACATATTACTCCTGTGCTAGCTTCACTTCACTGGCTTCCAGTTGAATTCAGAATTAGGTTTAAAATCCTTCTCCTGACTTACAAGGCTGTAAATGGTATGGCCCCATCCTACATTAATGATGTTATAGTGCCATACAAACCAAGCAGAGTACTGCGCTTACAAAATGTAGGGCTATTAGTGGTTCCCAGGGTTTCTAAAAATACAATTGGAGGTAGAGCCTTTAGTTACCAAGCTCCTGTTTTATGCAATCAGCTTCCAGCTCATGTTAGAGAGGCAGACACAGTCTCTACATTTAAGGTTAGGCTTAAAACGTTCCTCTTCAAGAAAGCTTATGGTCAGGGCAGCTAGGAACAGGGTTAACTCCACAGCTGAAGAGGCTGCTCTAGGAGCTAGAAGCTGGGGGAAGTATGGTGCACTGTCCTCGGTTTCATCTGCTGCTCCTCTCCTATTACTGTAATTAATATTATCAAATATTCTATATCTCCAATCAGTTCATGGCTATTCACAAGTTGTCCCTCTCTCCCGCTCCCCTCTGGTGGAGTGGGGACTGTTTCAGATGCCTGGCTGCCGGCAGATGTCCCAGTGACGACTGGATCTTAGCTGACCCCATCTGTGCTCCTGTCCCGACCTGTGGGCCCTCAACCTCACCTCTAAGGATTTCCCGGCTCTACCTCAGCCCACTCACCTATCTGGATGAGGCCCCTGCTGCATCCTGGATTTCCCGGACCTATCTCGCCCCTCTCACCATCCAGGATGAGGCCCTGCTGCATCCTGGATTTCCCGGACCTATCTCGCCGACTCACCTGTCTGGATGAGGCCCACCTGTTGCATCCTATGGACTTCCTCAACCTACCTCACCCCACTCCCTGGATGAATCTTTACAGAGCTGATCTATGATCCTATAGATGAGCTAATGAACTAACAGTCCTAGATGCATTGTCTGTCCATCCTGGGAGAGGATCTCTCCTTCAGTTGGGCTCCATAAGGTTTCTTCTTTTTTCCCGCAGCTGGGTTTTTTTTTAGGAGTTTTTCCTTACCTAGAAGGAGGGTCTAAGAACAGGAGTGTCCTGGGTCTGTTTAGTGTAGTTATTGTTTGTGTTGCCTGATTGTGTGTTTATGTTTGATAAACTGTTGTGAAGCCCTTTGAGGCGACTTTTGTTGTGATACTGGGCTATACAAATAAATCTGAATTGAATTGAGAGGACGCTGGTGCATTTTGGCTGCCACTTCTCCCTCCAGAAAACTAAATTTTTCATAGTTTACAAAACTCTTGGAAGAATCTTACCTGGACCTGCTGCTGTTGATCATCCAGACCACCCAGAAGAACTAATCTGATCGTAATCCAGTTCGGTCTTGGCTGGTTCTGGAAGTGACTGCTAGAGCGCGGTGGCTGGGTTAACCCTCGTCCCACCGAGCAGCCAAGCTAGCTCCACCAGGGCCAAGCTACCGTCTCCTTTCTGGAATTATGCAGCATTTGGTCCCATTCTTTCTCCACATTTTTCCTTTTTTTCTTTTTTCACCATGCTTCATCTGTGCCTGCCTTCCACTGCTGTCTCCACCATGGCTCTCTGCTATACATCTCTTCAACTACACCGGCTGATCCACTTCATGCCTCCCTCCTCCGATATCATCGCAGAAATTAAAAACTTTGGATTACTACGCCACCGCCGCTACACCCATAGAGGCTCCCGCCGTAATTTCTTCTACAATTTCTCATCTTCCGATAGCATCGCAACAGCATGGACTGACAACTACTCCATTTCCACGTCCCGTTTCCACAACAACACACGTCATCAGAACATCCGTTGCGTCAACGCCTTCAACCTCTGCTCAGTCTCCACTTCCTCCCCAAGAAAAGCCTCTAAAAATCGCACTTCTCAACACTAGATCACTCAACAATAAAAGCCTAATACTCAGTGAATTTATAACAGACTCTCAATTGGATCTTCTCTGTCTGACTGAAACGTGGCAAAAACCTCTGGACTATTTCAACCTCAACCAAGCCACCCACTCTGGATTTTCATATTTGGACAGCCCTCGCACTGAGGGCCGAGGAGGGGGTATTGCTCTCAATCACCGGCAAGCCCTCAAACCTCGGCCCCTCCCCATTCCTGCTGTTCCCTCTTTTGAACATTTATCCTTTAAACTCTTCGGCTCCACCCCTCTGATCATGTCCATCATCTACCGTCCTCCCAAACCGAATCAATCATTCCTTTCAGATTTCACAGAATTCATCACACAACTCTGCTCAATTTCAGTATCCATACTACTCACAGGCAACTTCAACATCCACATTGACTCATCTAGCTGTAAAACCTCTGCTGACTTCCTAGACATTCTAAATAGTTTCAACTTCACTCAACACGTCAATTTCCCTACCCATATGCGTGGACATATTTTGGACTTGGTTTGCTCCACTGGCCTCTATACTGACACCCTCTCGTACACTGACCTCACCATCTCAGACCACCTGGCCATAACTTTTTATGTTAATATTCCCAGCCCCCAGCACAATCAAGCTCGGACAATATCCTTCCGCAACCTCAAGTCCCTCTGCCCCATCACTCTCTCCACCCACATATCAAACACTATCACTACATCCATCCTCCCTGAAAAACCAACCACTCATGGCCTGGTAACACTCTACAATAACACACTCTCCACCTGCCTCGACCAGCTTGCTCCTATTACAACAACATCTGTCTCATTCACCCGCTCTGCCCCCTGGTACACCCCTGAACTACACACACTCAAAAAACAACGTAGACAACGGGAACGCCTTTACAAGAAAACTGGACTCATAGTACACAAACAAGCCCTCAATGACCACACCGACCTCTACAGACTGAACTCACCACAGCCCGCACTGCTTTCTACTCTGGCATCATTCACTCCGGCTCCTCCAACCCCCACACTCTCTTCTCCACCATCAACAAACTGCTCAACCCACTGGCAATATCTCACAATCATTCACCACAGACAAATGCAATGACTTCATGAGCTTTTTCAAATCCAAAATAGACAACATCCACCAGCAACTCTCCTTCACAATAATCTCCATCCCTGACCCACTACCTGCCCCCTCTGAAACCCCACAAAGCTCCCTTGCCTTCCTATTGCCCATCACAGCCTCTGACCTCAGCAAATATATTTCAAAAATCAAACTCTCCACCTGCCCCTTGGACCCTATCCCATCCCCGCTGGTCAAGTCATGCCTCCCCTGCCTGACTCCACTTATTCTGGACATCATAAACTCATCACTCACCTCTGGTACTGTCCCCCCTGCCTTCAAACTCGCCACCATCACACCCATACTCAAAAAACCTGGACTGGACCACGATAACCCTGACAACTTCCGCCCCATTTCCAACCTCCCATTCATATCAAAACTACTTGAACGATCCGCTGCCTGTCAACTTAAACAATATCTTCTTTCCAACCAGTTATATGTATGTATATGTAGGAGTATTGGACCACTGCTGAAATTCTAAAAAAATTGACATTCCTTTAGGAGACGAGAAGTCTGCTCTTACACACCAAGGACGCGGAACAAAGACATATATCTGTCCTATACGAACTGCAGACCAATAAAAATGCCATAAGAGGCCTCCTCTCTTCTCTGATAAGAACCAGAGACCTGGCACAAACGGCACCACAGATGGAACCAGATGATTAACCTACGCTTTTGTCCATCGCAACAAAGTTATGCGTATTAAAAGACTTTATCACTCATCTATTCAAGAGACGGATCTCATGCATTAACATGTTACTTTACAGGAAAATGTCATAGCTATGTTCTGTGCAAACTGTTGAAATCATCATGTTCATTATTGGTTGGATATATGCTTATTCAGTATCATTATTCACCAGTATGTTTATGTTGCTACAAATGTAACATGTTTTTAAAGGTACGTAAATTGAAGTGGAGTAAGACACATTTCTTTTTTTATGACATTTACTTTGTGTCTAGCAGAGGTAATTTGAATCCTCTCCACTATCAGTTCGGGGGGGGGGGTGTACCAGAGACACCCCCTTCTCCAGTCTTATCTTGGGGTGTGGTCCGCATTCCTTAGCTTAGTCTTGTCTAAGTCTTAGTCTAGTCTTTGTCTCGTCGTCTCCGTCTCTCCTTCGTCTTCTAAGTCTAATTTTTCTTTTCTTCTCGTCATTTTTGTTGCGTTAAGTTTACTTTGCCGGTGATAACATCTTTTCACGATAAGTCGCCCAAACTTTTGTTCAAGTATCAATTTCTGTAGTTTATTTTGAAAAGCCTCGCGCCGCGCAACATCCGCCATCTTTAACAATCGCCTCCTTGACCAAAGCAGCTATTTTAAGTTACACTTCTAAAGTTTTGAATCGCTGTTAAAGGATTTTTATTGAATTTTTCATTTGGCATTAAAAGGGACATTTGCCATACTCTGAGACTTTGACGCTGCCTTACGCTGACAACAGCTAAACTTTCCCTGAGCGGCATCACGCTCGCTGTTCAACATAACAGGACACCTGGCGACTGGCTTGTAGAGCACACCACGAACCGCTGTGTGGAGCCGGGAACACCAGCCCTGCTACACCCCGCGGACCTAGAGGAAGGATCAACATCCGAGCCCCTGGCTGAACCCGGAGGCTGGCTGTCGTCACCGCCCTTCCCCTCCTGCTCCGAAGTACGGTAGACCAGTGTTGTGTGACAGACTTGGCGTTAATAGTCTCAGAGTCGCAGTCCACCTCTATTCCCTTATTCCTAAATTTCCAATAATTTAATAAGTCAATTAATAACTTACTCCACTGCAATTCATAATTAGTTAATCAGTAATTCTGCATAACGGTTCTGTTCAAAATTACATTTCTTTCAATATTCACCCGTATACTACTGTGCCTTATTGTGTAACTAAATGTTATACTTAATCTAAATTAAGTTGAGTTTGGTGATCTTTATCTATTACACTGAGTCAATCCTGGTCAATCCTTCCCTCTTAAGACATTAGTTTAGGTGTTATAATCTGCACGTTAGCGCAAGGCTAACTGGTACCAATGCGGAGTTATTACTCTTAATCTTTGTCTTAGTTCAGTGTATATATTTTTATATATGTACGCTACATATGTGACATTTCAATCTGGATTCCACACCCACCACAGCACCGAAACAGCCCTCATCAAAGCAACAAACGACCTCCTGCTTGCCTCAGACTCCGGTTCCCTATCCATTCTCATCCTCCTTGACCTCAGCGCTGCTTTCGACACAATAGACCACTCCATACTCCTCCACCGTCTTCAGACCCACATCGGCATCACTGGTTCAGCTCTATCCTGGTTCACTTCCTACCTCTCCAACAGATTTCAATACTTTTGCATAAACAGCTGTTCATCCCACACCACCCCAGTCACCCATGTAGTCCCTCAAGGCTCGGTGCTTGGTCCCCTTCTGTTTATCCAGTACATGTTACCCCTTGGTCACATCATACGCCACCACGGACTCCAATTTAATCGCTACGCTGACGACACTCAACTTTATCTTTCCACTAAAACCATCACCCCAGCCACTGTATCCACCCTCACAAACTGCCTGACTGCAATACAATCAAAGATGTCCATCAATTTCCTCAAACTCAACTGCAACAAATCTGAAATAACTGGTCCCAAATCCCTCCTTTCCTCCACCCAGGACTTCACAATTTCCATCGACAGCCACACAGTCACCCCCTCTCCTCAGATCAGAAACCTAGGATTCATCTTCGACCCCACTCTCTCCTTCCAACCCTACATCCGTCAAATCACCAAATCAGCCTTCTTCCACCTCCGCAACATTGCCCGTCTCCATCCCACCCTGTGCACATCTGCTGCAGAAACCCTCATCCATGCCTTCATCTCCTTCAGACTCGACTACTGCAATAGCCTCCTCTAAGGTCTTCCCTCAACCCACCTACAAAAACTTCAGTACATTCAGAACTCAGCCGCCCGCCTCCTCACCCACACCCCAGGGAACATATCAGCAGCTCCACTGGCTCCCCATTCAACAATGCATCCATTTCAAGATCCTCCTCATCACCTTCAAAGCCCTCAATAACCTGCCCCCCCCCCCCCCCCCCCCCCATACCTCACTGACCTTCTGCAGCACCACCGCTCCCGCCGTCGCCTCCGATCATCGGACTCCAATCTCCTCACTCCCATCACCAAATCCAAGCACCGCACCTTGGGGGACAGAGCCTTCGCCATCGCTGCCCCCACCCTCTGGAACTCTCTCCTCCCACACATACGTGCCTCAGACTCTCTACAAACTTTCAAAAAACAGTTAAAAACCTACCTCTTTAAACAAGCATTCAACCCTCAGTAACATCTCTCCTGTTCTTTTGTTCATTTGTTTGTCATGTGTTTGTTTTCTTGTAAAGCGTCTTTGAGTTGAGTGAAAAGCACTACATAAAACTGTTGCATTATTATTATTATTATTAAAGAGGCGCCTAAATGACACCCAGTGTTACTCACCCTCAGAAGTCACAGAAATAGTTAGATATGGTTGGCCTGACTGTAATTCAACTGTGGTAATGCCACAAAACACAATTTAATTCATCATTACAACCAGGGGTGAAAGTAGATTTTTGCTTATGCCGGTACTATAACAAATTATGCCTACATATATATTTTGAATAAATCTTGACTATAAATGAAAAATATAGACATGGCTTATACGGGGTTTAACAGGGTTTGAAAACAAATCAAACGCACCCTATAAAGGCCAACACACACCGGACGCACGTCAAAAAATACACCCCTATTGTTTTCTATGAGGCGCACGGCGGTGGCTGAAAACACTTGGTCCCCCGTATTTCTGCAATAACAAAGATGGTTCTCTGCTCCGTGTGACACAGACACACAGCTGTAAACACTGAGGGACAGTAGCTGCTGCTCGGGGGGACACAGGCAGCAGCTCCTGACTCCTACTGCAGTCAGAGCACAGGGAACCTCCTTTCTGTCGCTAACTCGCTAATAACCTGCTATAGACAGGGGCGGCTCCAGACAAATATCATTGAGGGGGCAATGGGGGGTCCATATTAAATAAAGAGGGGGCAATGAAATTCTGACGCAACAATATACACCAAAAACAAGAGGCTAAAATCAATAAGCAAAATATAAATTACCATTAGTATTAAGCAACAGTTCTGTCTAGACCAGTGGTGCCCAACCTTTTTCGACTTGCGATCTACTTTTAAAGTCATCAAGGCCTGGAGATCTACCTTTATTTTTTTTTTTACCCCTTATTTCTATTAAACATAGTGGGCATTTATCAGGGTTATAATTATTGCAGTGGTTAAACATGAAAATAAAAATAGAAATAACCACTTTAATAAAGTCACATTTTATTAAACTAAAAATTATAAACGTTCATCATCAACTCAGGATAGGAATAACTGAATCTAATAAATGTAGCATATAAAGTTTTGTCAGTGATATTTACAACATTCCATCATTTCCTAAAACAGCTGATTATTATGGATTATAATAGGCCTACTATATTTATAATTATGCCTGAATTAAACTGCAGTATCAATGCAGCTTATCATCAAAACTCAGTATTATTTTAGTAACATTGGTGATTGACAGGAGCTCCATGGTAACGCTCAGGGGAGGAGCTTGTGAGACTTTGACAAAGTCAGCTTTCCTCACGCACGGCAACAACAAACTACTGCAGGACAAAAACAAAGCAAACAGGTGACATCAGGCTCTGCCACATTCCTCACCTGTCTCCTCCCTGATACCGCTGCCTCTCCTACCTGTGTGCGTGCGTGTGTGTGTGTGCGCGCGTGTGAGCGTGTGTGTGTGTGCGTGTGCGTGCGTGCGTCAGCCCCATGGCAGTGTTCAGAGAGGCCGCGGAGCGCGAGCCGCCCGCAGCCTCCACAACAGAACTGAAGTGAAAGCGTCCAGAACTCTGATTGTTATTAAGTTGCTTGTTTTCGGTTTAGTTCGTAGCTCGTGCGGTTTCCTCGCGCTTCCGCGGGTCCTGTGTGTTAGAAAGAATCTCAGACTGATCCATCTGCGGAGCATTCACATGCCATAGGCAAATGACTTTATTTGGAAAGACATGGCTCCGCGATCTACCCACACTGCTTTTACGATCGCCAGGTTGAGGACCACTGATTAAAACCTTCTCAAGCGTTTGGTGTAATTTGAGGCGGCACTCCAGGTGTGGTTTGGGCTTAAGACGCGCATGCTCAATGCGTTTGTTTAAGGAAGGGAGGGGAGACAATCAGTGAATGATGAGAGGGGAGAGGGACATTCTGTGCATTAAATCACATCACGGAGCGATCATAAGCCACTAAACACCACACAGACACATATATGATGAGATAAAGCACTGCCTGGTTCACATGCTTTAGCGTCAGATTTTTTTTTTCTCATAAAAGCGTCTGCGGTCTGCGGCTGCTTTCTAATGTGTGTTAAAGCTGCAAAGACCGGCCACAGCTGATCTCTTTCTAGCCGGTACTGCGTACCCCCTCTAAATCTTTTGCCGGTACATAGTACCGGGCCATACCGGCTTACTTTCACCCCTGATTACAACATGTAAAAGTTAAGGAACCACACCAAACCTGCCTAAAGAGGACCATCTAAAACTCACAAAGCGGGCAAGTAGTGCATTCATCAGAGAGGTAATACTAAGACCAAAGGTGACCCTGAAAGAGCTGGAGCGCTCCACAGCAGAGACTGTTGTATCTGTCCACAGGACCACTCTGAACCATACACTCCACAGAGCTGGGCTGTGTGGAAGAGTGGCCATTGCTTGATGAAAATAATAACAAAACATATTTTGTGTTTGCCAAAAGGCACGTGGGAGACTCTCTAAACACAAGAAGGTCCTCTGTCCAGATACAATTAAAATATAAAATGAGCCATCAGTGAAAGATGCTATGTGTAGCACAAACCTAGCATCTGACTGTGCCCCCTCTCTAAAATGAAGCCTGGTGATGGCAGTGTCCTGCTGTGGGGATATTTGTCAACTGCTCAGAACTGAAGGAATGAAGGAAGGAGCTAAACACAGGACAATTTTTAAAGAAAACAACTCAAACTGTGCTGTATAATGCATCCAATCTGAAGGAGCTTGAGCTGTTTTTAGATGAAGAATGAGCACAAATCCCAGTGATTTTATGAACCAATCTCATAAACACTTATCCTAGAAAAGTTGGAGCTGAAAGTCCTTCAGAAGGTGGCTCTATAGAGGACTAAGTTGAGCGGGTACATACTTTTGTACGCACAAGTTTTCAGTTTTTCTGTCATATTTTCTTTTTTTTTTTTGCATTTTCATAGTTGTTATGTGATGTAAAATGACTGACATGAACCTCTCAATGATCTTTTTAAATTCCAGGTTGTAAGGCAACAATAAAGGAAAAATCCTAAGGGGGTCCATACTTTTGCTTGGTACTGTAGCTCAGTCCATTAAATAACATCAGGAACATGTATTCAGGCAGAAAGATGAGATGCATTCATGCATGACATATACTGTACTTACAGTATAATGTATGTCTCACAGGTCTCTCTGCACTGTCTATCTCAGTCCCCCCGGATCTTACCAATGTGACTGTTCCTTACCAGTATTGGAGCGCTGGATAAGGTTGCCCTTCCCTGTGTGACCGCTGTGAGTTTGGGGCTCAGAGATAGGAGCTGGGGCGGTGGTGCTGGCCGGAGCACTGGCTGTTTGAGCAGGAGGCTCCTTCACTCCCTCCATGGCCATGAGCACACTGGAGAGCTCCTGTAGAGGCATGTTGCCCAGTTCAGAGGAGAACGGACTGGGAGGGTTTTCCAGACACATGAGCCAGCTTGTGTTTCCTAGAAAAAAAAAACTCAGTTACATTAATGTTAAAACAAGGACTGGGCCTTTTGTCCTATACAGTCTGTAAATGCTAACTCCCATATCTAGTTTGTATTTTTCTTACCATAGCAAAATATTACCACAGCAAAGTATCTGATTTATAAATATAATGATAATTATATTTTTGCTGCTTGCATACCGGACGGCCTTCGGATGAAGATCTCTGCCCAGCCCTGTGTGAGCATGGGCACAAACTCAGCCAGACTGGGGTTGTCTTTGAGAGGAGGAGGAGCAGACGGTGTGGCCGACATGGACGAGGGAGGACCCAGACCATCAAGGCCTGGTCCAGAGGAGGGCGAGAGAGGGGCAGCTAACTCACCCTCAGAGGGTGACACCAGCGGACTAAGACTCTGAGCGGGACCTGCACGTAGAGCATGTCCACCTAAAGCACAAGAGAGAGATAAGAGCTTTTATCATCAAGTATAAAGCTACTCTCTCTTTACAAGTTTTGTACACTTTTAACAGTCCCCTACCCCTTCACACATTTGACCCCCAGCCAAAAAAATCTTTCTGTACTGCACTTCACACACCAAATAAAATCTCTTACAGTCAGTCCTTTCTCACCAGTCTTTAGCTATTTCTCGATTTAGTTTCCTGCATTTTCAGTGAGCAACACCAATTTATTATTAAAAGCAAAGAACACACTAGTACACATGAATTTACAGAGTATGTGCGTTTTATTGCAATGTGAGAAAGCACCTCAGACTCAGACTGTATTTTTATTCCAGTCTCAAAATGTAATCAGCCTGTTACTCAACAGACATGATTGGAATATGAAAGTTAAAAATTAGTCTACATTTTGTACAGTATGTGGACGCCTCTCATTGTTCACATGAACCTGTTTGTAACACCTGCAATTTTTCCTCAAACAATTACAGAAATATAGCCAATACAACCATCATTAAAGCGTCAAGTTAACAGCTGAGAGGCATAATTTTAAACAAGTCTTTCAGGAACCTGCAGAGAGCATCATAAAAACCATTTAATTGATTTTTATATGTTTCAAGAAAAATCTTTTGTGGGCTGCTATAAAGGCAATGAAAAACAAAAGCAAGAAACAGATAAAAAGGGACTGTGAAAATGCAACAATGTTACTACTTACTTAATACTTACTTACAATATAAACATCATAAGTGCATAAGATAAATGCATTTTGGTGCACACAAAGTTATCCATTATTTGAGAGCTACTTGAATTTCATTACCTGATATGGAGCGGACCCGAATACGTCTATTTTGCTGTTGGCTTGATTGTGACTCAAGTTTGGCTGGAGCCTCTTTGGTTATTCTGGTGTGCAGCGATGGGTCAGACCTGAGGAAAAGACCTGAGGGGATCAGAAAAAGCACTAACATACACTCACTGGCCACATTATTAGACACAACTGTTATTGCTTCTGAATTCAAGTATTTCATCAACAAGAACTGCCCCTCACTGCTATTCTAAAATATAAATTTTTATTGTGATGTAAAATTCAAATTTAATACTGAAGACCTATATAACTATATATATTGTATATTTTTATTATTAACTGTAATGCTTGAAATTATTTTTATTTCTTTCTGAAAAAATAAGCAATTTTTTTGCTCTGTTTGAACATGAGTCTAAATGCACGGAGTTGCTGCCATGAGATTTGTTTATTAGATGAATTTAGAAGCACTAGAAAAGGTGTATCTAATAATATGACCAGAGAGTGTAAAACATGAGGTCATTTTCTGTGGCTGTGTGCTTGTAATTTACCTGGTCATCTCGCCTCCTCCTCCCAGATGCTCACTCATGTCCAAACCCAGCAGAGCTTGAGTTCGGACCCCTCCGCTAGTTGTTATGGTGACCAGTTTGTTGCCAACGAGCCAGGTCATACTGCGACCCCCAGCGAGGAGAAACTCTGCAATGGGAGACCTACATAGAAAACTTTAGGTCAAAATATAATTCTAAAACAACTCCAAACGAGAAACCCTTCAAGAGCACAGACCTCAGCCAAGGCATTGATCCTATCTCACGATAGTACAAGATATATAAGACTAGAACCGGAGACTAGACTAGAACCAGCAATAGTCAAGTTCATGGGTAAATGCTCTACAGACCAAAAGGCACTTAACATACATCTCACAATCAACTAAAAATATCTGGATTCAGACCATGATCTAGATCCAAACCAAAAAGTAATAATTTCTGCCTGACCCCTTGTGGCTGGAATTAGTATCTTTCTCAGCTCAGTTACTTATTTTTAACACTACTTGCTGCTCTTAAACATTTGATTGTACTAAGACTCTATTTTCCTTTTTTTTTTTTTTTTTACTATACCACAGTTTCTCCTTTGTCCAAATTCAACAACCTCTTAACAGTGAGAACAAGGGAAAATGATCTGAATATTGATATATACTGAGAACAAATAGTAAAGCAATATTATTTAACTTTTTACCATAAAATATGAGATGTTTTTCAGTAGGTTCACAAAAAAGTTACACAAATACCTACAACGTTGCGTTCACGTGATATCAGAGATGGAGGGTCAGCTGCTAAAGTACGCTCATGTTTTGGTGTGGTGTGTTGTTAATATCTCTGTAATTACTCGAACTTACAACATATATATATAGTGAGTTTGTGAACCCAATCACAAACAAACAAATATCAAGTTCAGTAGTTGTGGATTTTCTGTTTCCTTTTAAAATGTGTCTAACCTATGCAGTATACAGGCTCCTGTTTTTGGCATCAATCAATTTGAAAACAAAAACACAACAAATTAAAACGATGTAATGCAGAAGTTTCTTTTAACAAAAAAATATGCTTATTGTGACAGTAAATATTTGTTATGCATGCTTAAATATAAACAAACTAAAGTGCACAGACCTTTTGGGCAGTGCAGAGAAGTTGGAAAAGACATATCGAGCCATCATGTCCAGGCAGGTCTCAGTGAGCTCCAGGTGGACAGTTTTCAGTCCCTCGTCGGCCTGAGTGACTGAGTTTTCATCGGCAGAGCCCAGACTGCAGGTAGTGGTGGAGGTATGCATCCTATTAAAGAGGGGAAAAAAGTCAACAAAAAGACAATAGTCTAAAGAACCAAGAGGAAACCATGCACTTGTAATGTACAGCAAATCATCAAGTTATACACCCACAGACATGCAAATTGTGTAGTTTCGATAAAACATAATTAAAACCACACTAAACAAGTCATTTGGACACATGCTTTTCGTTTTATTTATATGACACATGATATGTGATGTGTGCATATAAAATTTACAAACTGGAACTAGCTCCAAGTGGCCGCAGAAGCTTCAGTAAATAATCATAAGTTTTAATAATGTCAATGATATTTTGATGAACAGTAACAGCAAACTCTCTCTAATGAATCCTCTAAAGCCAGGTTTTTCACCAGAGTGCACTCAGCCTCTCTGTATCCACAACAACCACTAATGAGTTGCACAGACAAATCAAATTAAGGACAAATTTATTACAGATGTTAACATCCACATTAAAACTGGTAGTGGTCCTTCTGCCAGTCAGAGGAAATAAAAAGAGGGGTATTGCTGCCCACCACTTAAATAAGACACTAAATTAATGATTTAAAACAACAATCTAAACCCAGGTGAGGTGTGTCTGGTTCCCTCTGTGGAGATTATTAAGGGCAGGCGGCAGTATACTGAACAAACACAAAACTATAAAAGAAATTTATTAATATATAATCAAAGCCAGAAACTCACTCACTGTTAAAACTGTTAAAAGAATTTTTAATAAATATTCAAAACAGACCATGCTGGGTCTTCACAATAAAGTTTCAGCCCTGGGTTGACTCATGTTTAAAAAGAAGTTTACTCTACAACAATCATGTCTAAAGTGCGACCCAGGGGCCAGTCAGGGCACAGTGTGAGATTTTATAACACACTCAGCTTCCAAGATAAAAGTATGATTTATGGCCCAACAATTGTGCTGAAGTTTGTTATTGACTTCGGGAAAATTCAGATCTGAATCCAGAGCACAAATATACTAGCAGAAAATTAGGTATTAATAAAACCTGCAAATTTAAATAAGGATATAATCATTGTTTAGTAATTGAAGCCCTTTTTCACATTCACTTTGTCTGACCCTATTTGAAAAAGTTTAGCACAATAGTATAGCAGTAAATCACAGCTTTTTTTTCACAGCTCCAATTAGGTTAACTGACCACTCAGACCAGGTTCCAGTATGTGACAATTCACAGTACAAACACATCTTATACAGTACTTACCATCTTCAAGCTAATCAGGAGGAAAAATATGATAGATGGGTACACCAAAAACATGACCATGAGCACAGTCAGGAGTGGTGGGCATTCAAACTTTCTGCTGTACCAATTATATTTGTATTGATGCTGTTAATTTACAAGATTTAGAAGACAACCACTCCGCCTTGTATTATCTTGAGGTGGTCATGGTCATGTTAGAGTCAGGCTTACATGTGAGTCAGTCTTAGAATAGCCATTAAGCAGAACAACACTGCAGCTGTTTTGAAATGTGTAGCTTCCCAATTTTAAAGTTATATAAAGACGATTGCTGCCACCTGCTGGACAGTATCAGTAAGACAGCAATGCAATAAGTGACAACTGCAGTGTTGCAAAATGCATTAGTCACTGAATTGACAAAAAGCCAAGCAAAGAGAAAAGCATTAAGGTATGAAGCCAGTCTATCGGTTTGTCCAGTTATGTAACAAACTGTTTTAAAATTTTACATCTCCACTGAAAGTCCCTAAGTCTCACACTATGAGATTGCCATGGTCATAGAGCAGTGTAAATGGAGTAAAACAAAAAAGGTCAAGCAAGCAAACAGCAGTGGTGGCATTTTTTTTTTTTTTTTTTTTGCTTTTGAATTAGACACACCACCATGAGCAGCAGTTGTAGGATGTTCAATCTCGTGGCTCCAAAAAATTGGATGTTAGGCTAATTAAAAACAACAGGCAATACACCCAGCTAAAAAAAAAAAAAAAAAAAAAACATTCAACCAAATTCAGATTAAAAAGCAAAAACATTAACATGGATCAAGATGCTTTCCATAAAAGCCGCATGCAAAACAAAACAAAATACAGTATGTCAAATCAAAAGGAGCATTTTGAAGGCAGCCCAAAAACAAACCAAAATGGTTGACACACAAATCTTCCTCCAGCATGCACCACCCATCCAAAAAGCCCCTGGCAACAAACCACCAAAACTTCCCCACGGCCCAGCATGACAATGACCCTATCCCTTTGCCCATCCCATGGAGGAAGCGAGGAGTGTTTGATTTGCGTCTGTTTAGTTTTAGTTTTTACCAGTTGGGCTTTTGTCTAACCTGCGGACCGCATGTTCGGAGACGCTGATGCTGCGGGAGCGGAAAGCATCCATGGCGGACAGGTCCCTCAGCTCTTTAACAGGAGAGCTGCTGCTATTGGCTACTGCTGCCGCTGCCTTTGCCACTTTTGCCGCCCGCAGACTTGAGTGTGTGGTAATGGGGAAGGGGTTGATATTGGTGGGGATCATTGTACAGGTTGCAGATTTTGGGACAGTTTATGGAAAACAGTGTGGTGTGTGAACCCGGAGAGGTCAGGAACAACCCAATATTTTGAGGAGAGGGCGTACGGGGGCACGCAGGGGTCAGAGAGGAGGCAATGGGGAGGCAATGGACCAAGAGCAATGTAGAGAAAGATCCAGGATGACACGACCACCCCGCCCCAAAACCACAAGGCAGCACCCAATTGCAGGAGGCAGGGCAGGGGTTCAAATGAGCAATTGAAAGGAAAAAAAAAACAAGGTGAAAATTAACAGCAGTGAACACAATGAATCAAACCACAGGAGTGGAATAAGATAAACTGAAGAACAAGCTACAGCAGAGGGTAAAACAGCTACAAATATTCAGAAATAAAAAAATACAAATATTCAGGAGAGCAACAAAATAGTAAACATTATTTCACATAGCAGGTACATAGAGAAGCCAAGGACTTGTACAGAAGAAGTCATATAGTCGGGATGTGCTCAGCACAGGCCTGGACAAGGTTAGGACACAAAGATGATGACAAAAAACTGAAAATGAAATGGTTAAACTTTTGGGATGGAGAGCAGCAAGTCTGTATTAACAGAAAGGACTTGAATGCTAATGTTGATGATGTGTATTGTGCACCTTCTGTATGTCATAAAATCTACTTCTAAAACCAAACCATGCAGCTCTCCAACCCGGAAAAAAGCAACATCACACAAACGAACAATGAAATTTCTACATAAAAACGGAGTGGCTTGATATTAAGAAAGCAAAGGCACTATACCGCTATTTAAAAAAAGTGCTGCAGCAGAAATGTTTTTTAAAGCTAATTTAAACAGACCACGTAGACAGAGCATATTACTTAAGACAGAAAAAGCACAGTGGGATAAACAAAGGGGATTTGCCAAATAAAACTGGGATAAAAGCCATAACAGAGGACACAAGTGCAAAGCAGAAGTGTGTTTCTTGACATTTAAAGGGGGATCTACTTCTCTAGTTTTCCATGTAACATAATTGACTAAAGAATTTACCAATATAAATGTGGTCAAGTATTGACAGATTTCAGTCTTCCAAAACTGTGTGGTTTTCTTCTATTAAATGTGATGAACACAAAAATGTAAACATACAAATGTAAGTAATGGTTTAAACTAGAGTTACTGCATGCTATTCGCATAACAAACGTGAAAAAACCTAATTGAAAATGTAAAAATACTAAAAACAAATGACATAATAATCACCATGGCAACCTGAGGGGAGTCGTTTCAACCACAGCCACACTGAGGCTCCAACGAAACAATCTTATTTACCATAGACCAGATAGTGAGCTGTATATGTAGAGGTGTGTTTACGTTACCTCTTTGGCCTTTCATTCAGGCTTGTGCTTCGAGCGCGAAAAGAGCTTTGTTCATGACCGTCATCAAATGGCAGTAGTGCATTGGAACGCAAACCCTTAAGACATAAAGGAATAACAGAAGCATTAATATTGACAAATTAAGGATAAAGTGTTTCTACTGTTCAAAGCAATGGTTCTGAACTGGTTTGATTGTGATCTGATGTTGTTCCAAATAATTTTACTGTGGCACTTTTTCCAAAACTAGTAATTTTACTCAATGATTTATGTGTCCATGCAGTTGTAAATTTCTTTCACCATTTGTATATGAATAAAACGATAATTTAGTTGAATTTAAACTATATTTAACTTGGCTATGTCTCTATGCATATTTGTCTGAGAGTACAGTCTGTAATTGTTACCATTGTTGTTGATGACCTGAGCTTTGACATGTTGTACCAATTTCTATCAACTTCCTGTGTGGCCATTAATAAATTATTCTGATTCATCACCATGACTCACCATTTGAGATTCACAAGTTTAAAAAAACTTAATAACCATATTCAAAATGTAAGTTGTACCTTTGTGATGTACTGAACAAAATCTTTGCGGAAAGGAAGTCTGCAGCGGATGAACCACATGGCAATCACGTGGTGTGCAAGAGAGACTATATACTGGTTGAACCTGATGGAAAAAACTACAGATCACAGCATGTCTTGAGCAAATACACATTTTTGTATGAGTGAATACTTACTTGGAAGGGTTTGTATAGGGCAGCGATATGGCAAAAACGCTAACGTACTGCTCGGCAACAAAGTTGGCATAAAGATGAGGCAAGCGTACCAAAGCTAGAAGAAAAAAAAAAAAGTACTGTATAAAGTTTGTATCTGTGAATGATATTTTTGTCCTTGAGATTTTAACAGTGGGTGAAATAAAAGGTGGTACTTACTGGAGAGGAACTCAAGCATCGGAGAGGCCATGGCAACAGTGGCAGAGATGTGTGTGAGCTTCACGATAAGAGCAGGAAGGAGCTTGATCATGATGTCGGGCATCTCCACAGTGCACATCGTAAGGGCCACCACACACTGTTTGGCACAGCGATAAATGAGGCCGGTCTCGAGGCACTGAACCAGCTCTCTCTGCCAAGCAAAGAACAGCTTACCATTTTTAACTTGACAAAACACTAAATCAGACTTTCTGAACTAAACTGTCTGTTGAATTAATAATTCCTGTCAAAACCTCAAATACCAATTTACATTACACAAAAGTTGCTGAACTCATAAATGCATTATCATTGACTGAAACCAATTTTGTACAGTCATTCTGATGCATTGAAGACAGCAGGTGCCAGAACATGACTGCAGCAGAGCAGTTTACACACTGCCACTCAATACTGACCACTCTTCTGTGCACTCCTCTCTTTTCCTATACAGTTTTGTGATCACAATTTATAGATCAGATGTAAATGATACAGATGCAAAATTATAAATAATCTGAATTATATGAATGTTTGTCTTTTATGCTTGTATCAATTTGATCTAGTGATAAATACCTGTCTGGACTGTTCCAGATAGTTATGATAGGACGTAATAGCAGTGAGGACCGGGACGACAGCTAGCTGAACATCAGTTCGAGAAAATCCTTCTGGGATCTTCTTCAAACGTTCAGAGATCAATCGATCTGTCACCTAGAAGACAAAGGTGAAAGCTACAGTGAGTACCAATATCAGTACAATCTGCACTGTACTTTGTCTGAAAGAATATATGTGGCTTTATACCATGCTGCAAAGGTGAGAACAGAGTTGGTCCAAGCTGCACAGGGAAGTGAGTAGCAGCACTTTGTATTGCAGTGTCCAAGGCAACTTGTCAAGGACCAGCTTCAACACCTTCCAATCTGTCTCCTACAATTAATATAAGAAAATACCAAAATATGTCAAAAAGACAAAGTGTTTTTTTAATGTTTACCAAATCATTTAATAAACAGTTCTATACCATTTTGAGGCACTGTAGAAGCACACTAAAGGCAAGCGCATAGGGTAGGTAAGCCGTGCGGATAGAGGCTGTTGAAGGCGTAGGAGTGGCAGGAGATGCAGAGCTGCCAGCAGGAGGCGATGTAGCTCCTGTTGGCTTTTTTTCACTGGACCGTTTCTCTGGATCCCTAAATCAAAGATCCGGTCAACCTTGGTCATAAAGAATCAAACCACTTATAAAAAGTAATGAAAGATGCTAATACCCGGCATCACAATAGCAGTAAGGACTGAATCTTATAGCTCCATCTTTGTTTGGCACCCCAATACGGTGAAGAGAGTCAGCTCGCATCATCAGGAAGAAATCAAAAACCTGTAAGAAACAATAATGGAAAAGGCAAGTTACCGAAAAGGCAATTGAATCTCAGATATACTGTATATGTAATGTACGGTACATTGGGTATGGCCTTACCTGTAGGCGAATACTGGACGCAATTGAAGAGCAGTACTTGTTCTTATAGTGAAGCTGCAAATGACTGATCAGCAACTCATAAACACGACTGGCATGGCTCGCAGGCAAACTGTAAAGCTTACTCTGCCATAAAAAAATTTAAAAAAAGAGATGCTTACAACCAAGCCATATTTACAAGATTAAATTATGGCAATATTTCCTTACCTGTAAGATTTCAAGGAGACCAAGTATAGCGGTTCTGACATCCTCCATTGGGGACTCAGCAGTCGGATCCCTTTCAGAGATTTCTAAGGGTCCTGAACATACCAGAGAGCGACTGGCCACCTACAAAAAGAAAATAAAAGGCTTTATATGTATTGTGTTGGAGCATTTGCTTTAGTTTCATATGTTTAGTAATATTTACACCAATCAAGCAACATTATGACAACCTGCTAATTTTTAGCCCCATACAAACAAACTGCGATGCACTGAGTATTCTGACACCTTTCTATTAGAACCAGCATTAGCTTCTTGCAATTTGAACTACAGTAGGTCATCTGCTGGATCTGACCACAGGGGCTAGCTCTCCACGGGCATCACTTGTCGTTGGTTCACCACTTTTGATTGATACTAACCATTGCAAACCAGAAACACTCCACAAGAGCTGCAGTTGCTCTGAACCAGGTGAACCATCACATTTTGGCCCTTGTCAATCATAGTCAAATCCTTCCCCATCTGTCCTGCCATTTCTCCTAACACATCACAGTCCTCAATGCTAATTTGTTAGAAACAGGAAAAATGGGTAAGTGTAAGGTGATGCACATGGGAAGAAAAGGCTGGCCTGTGTGGTTTGATCCAAAGGACATTGGCTCAAATTGCTGAGGTATTCAATGCTGGTTCTGACAGAAAGCAATCAGAATACACAGTGCATTACAGTTTGTTGCATTTGGTGCAGCATAACACATAACATTAAGACCACTTATATTGCAGGTGGACATAATGTTATGCTTGATCGGTGTATTATAAATAGGCAATTTCTTTTGTGTTTGTCCATACCCGTTCAATAATGTCCAACAAGCTAGTGAAGTGATGGGTATTGCAGCCCTCAGCCAGATCCACCAGCAGCTGAGTGGCCTGTTTCCTAACAGCCAGGTCCCGATCTTCAGCTATGCCACTAAGCTGGGGAATCACTACCATTTCAATTAATTCATCCTGGGACAGACAGAAAAATTGAAAACATTATAATTAATTTATAAGGTGTTATCTTATAAGACTACATAAATTGGTGTTTCCAGACCTCATAGAGCTGCCGGTTGGTACTTAAAACAAAGGAGAGGATATGAAGAACCTTAATCCTTATTACACTGCGAGTCTCGTTCCTATTAATGTGACATAAATGTGCAAAACAGACAAAGCAAAAGACATAAAATGTTATTTTAGCAAAGACAAATACAAAAATTTGATCAGTTTGCCACCTTAAAACACTAATATATGACATAAAACTGAAGTTTTTCTTTTTACCACTGTTCCTCTGTGTAACAAGTATCTAGTGCTAAAACAGAGACTTTCTCTAACTTCCCATGGCAACCATTGTTCAACAGCCAATGTCACAGATGATTCCTATTTATACTATTCCTGTTTATAATATACTTTGATTACACAGCTTTTCTCAATTCCAAGGAAAAAAAAAATCTGTTTAACCCAAGATTTCATGCATTGTGTGAATCCTACCTGGGTCAATATCAAAATAAGGTAATTTTCTGACTCAGAAAAGTTTTTAAAATGATTTCAGTTTTTGCTCAAAATTTTTGACAATATTCATTAGTGTGTTTGCTTTGTTACCAAGCATAATGGACACTTTAAATATTGTTCATTTTTATTTTATTTAATTTTATTTACGGTATGTGTTAAGTTTTATGTCATTGGTGTTATAACAGTTTGGATAACAATTACACTATGAGTGAATGCATTGAAATAAATCCAAATACACAGATCACAACATCTGAGGAACTGTTTTAACTTCATCAAATTAAACTAGCAGTTTTTTTAGTTTACTTTTGAAATATATATCCTTTTTGCCCATTTTAATGTGATAGTTTTGTACCATTATATCTATACTTTGTATTAAAACAATGAAATGTCCTCAAAAAGGCTGTAATTGAAGACGTAGACGAAGTGGAAGAATGAATGATTTGGACAACATTTCCATTTTATTGATTTAAGTAACAATAATATATTAAAAATAGCTTAAAATTATATCACCTACAAAAAATATCATGGTAACACCAATGACTTCACAACGTATGATGACAAAAAAATAATTGTGTTTATTAATTGCTTGTTCAATATTTTCAAAGAAATAACACTGTATGATGACAAACGATTGTCAGTTTCATTCAGTATTTCTTTAAGAAATGGTAAATCTAACAGTCTTAACTCATTTCATTTGACCTATAACTGAAGTTAAGCACCAATACAGAATGGAAAAACGTACATCAACTTTTCAAATAAGCGTAAGAAGATAAATGAATAAATTTGACATGTAATTATAAATGTGATGAGATTTTTGGTTAATAAATTTAATATTTGTTAATATTTGTATACAGTATATCTATAACCTTAAGTGAAACATCAATAGAATGTGGTGTGTGTCTGTGCCTGGCCTGGCTCACTCTCCACTGCTTACACTGCACTTTCTTTGCGCTGGATGTCAAGTCATTTTTTGACTACCCTTTGCCAGTTTCTATGTCCCTTGAATAGGTTTCTTTACTTTTTTGGAAATAAAGTGCTCTACGAGCTGGATCTGCATCTCTTCTCTGTCTGTATAACCTCTGTCTCTCAGCTGCACTTAACTTTGCCATAGCCTACCTGTAAAATTGATGAGAATAATTACTGTTTAAATACAACAATAATTTTTTTTATATATATATTTATATTTGTGATAAATACATGAGATGTTGACACTCAGAGTCATTGGGGTCACTTAACGTCATTGGTGTTACAAGCAAGGGGCATAACACCAATGACAAATTTCTATAAAAGCTTCATTTTACAAAATGTTATCCAGGCTCTCTTGAAGCTAACATGATGTAGCTTAGTGTAATCTTCATAACTTTGTCATAAAACCATTTTTCTCACTGAAAATCCCATATATTTTCGCAAATCAATATAACACCAATGACCAACAAAAAAGAACCACATTAAAAAGTAACATTAACATTTTTTTTTCACTTTTACAAAGCAAAAAGACACTCACCAATAAGCTGCCATGAAAGAGTCTTTATAGTAGGCGACCACTGACCTTGGAAGCAATTTCCCATCTATTTAAACTTCCAAAATAATGGTATGTGTTGCAAATAACACCAATGACACAAAATCAAGGGACAGATATTCTTCATAAATTATTTATATTATCAAATAGTAATTTTTGTTTGAATTTTACACATTTATTAAGTCTAGTATTTGTCTAGAATATATTTTTTCTTTTTGTTTTTTTTTTTATATTTAAACGTTATTTAGACTCAACCTAAGTTTTAAACCAAGAGAGGGGACATGTGCCTTTTAGTGTACAACTAAAATTAAAAGTTATGTATTTAAAAAAAAAATAGCAAAACTAACTAATTAAATTATCATATAAGAATAAAGCAGTTGAGTAATATAGAATTGGCTTAACTGGGTGGATTTTTTATTTAATTTTAAGCTTTTTCATGCCAAGAAAGTGGAGAAACACGTTTGTCACTGTATTTTGATAATGACCCACCTGAAAAACTTCTCCATCAGGCGATGCAGGCTCTGAATCCACCCATCCTTGGCTGGTTGGATTGACTGAGCTCTGTATGAAATGAGTGTCAGCACTGATGCATCCTAGCAAATCAAAAAATACAGAAGACTAAGGAGAATGGACTAAGGAGGACTGTTGAGATAAAAGTAAAAGTTTAGTGAAAAAGAACAAACCGATCTTTTATCAGCACACTTCTCCACCAGACTGAAGAACTTTTCTGTAGAGCCATGATACCCATTCTGCTCATAGAGCTCCTCCACAGTGGTCAGGAGCTCATAAACAATGGCCTTCAGTTCCACACTTCCTATTGTCTGTAGGAATGAGACAAATCTTTAATTTACAGGGATATCAGTGTTTGTGAACATGTGCAGCTACTGAGCACATACCTGGATCTGCTGCAATAGTCGCTCAATGATGCCAAGTAAGATGTCCCATGTGACAACCTGCAACTCCTTACCATACTTTTTGATAAGTCTGGTTATGGACAGGACAATTTCGTAGGACACCACTTCATTAGCACGTGACATGGCCTAAGAAGGGAGAATACAGCATAGATTATAATAAAGCATCATCATCTACTTTTATAAAATCACCAGATAGTCCTCCATACCGTATTTCTATATAGATAATATAAAGTTGTTACGTGTTAAGGAACAATAAATAATATAGCCGCAAGCGGCGATGGTAGGCCCTCGCCTGCCGCGCCCGGAGCTGGGGCAGATTTGCCAAAACTTGCCAAATTTTTAGATGTGGCTCTTTAAAATTTACCAAATGTGACATAATTCTGTGGCTCCTTAGGTTTCCATTGTATAGGATTCCCATTGGAATATAATGGGGAGTTTCTGACATTGCCGTGGCAAAACCGTACAAAGTAAAGCATGAGTCCAATTGACTTTTTTCATTGTTGTGAGCTGATGGTTTTCTCTGCCAAATTTCGTACATTTCCAATAAACTTTATTTTTGCCCTTCCATAGGGATTTTTGCCTCACTCTGCAGGGGGCGCTATTGCAGCAATTGGCATTTTTTCTTCTTTCATGCCCATAGGTCCATGGAGTAAATAAGTGATTAAAATTTGGTCCAGTTTGGGCTCTGCATGTGTGAGTTAGAACAAATTAGGGGTTGTTAGCGAGCCACAGAATAAACCTGAAATTTGGGGCTGTGCTGTGTCAACACCGTTTAATATTCTACACAACCTTCAACAACTTTTGGTCAGACGCCTCTCCACATGATGTTGACAAAATTTGAGGTAATTTACTTAAACGCCCTCAGACGAGTTCGTTAAAATGTGAAGGCTGCAAATCAGGGGGTCACATGATCAATCCAAGATGGCCGACTTCCGGTTGGTCAGGGGGCGTGGCCACAATATAATTTTTTGTTCATATGGACATGAAGCATATGTGTACCAAATTTCATTAGGCTCCGTCAAAGTAAGCGCTGGGACGTCCCATTGGCTGAACTTAATATTTGGGGCATCACCATGGCAACAGGATGAAAGATGGGGTGGGGCCATCATTGACTTTTTTGATGAAGGTCATGTGACAAATAAGTGTACCAACTTTCGTTAGTGTACGATAAAGTTTATTTTTATCGTCCCATACAAATTTATATTTTGCTCTCTAGGGGGCGCTATCGCGCCCATTGTGAATAATAACATATTAATCTGTTCAGGGCTTGGGACTCCACTGACGATTAAAATTTGAGAGAAATCGGTCAAGATATGTGGGAGTTATGACACTTTGAAGGGTGTCGGCGAGCCACAAAAACGACGCCAAAATTTGTCGCGTCGCCACGGCAACACCGTTTAATATTCTACAAAACCTTGAACAACTTTTAATGTCCCACTTGTCTAGATGATGTGGAGCGATTTTGGTGTCGCTGGGTTAAACGCCCTAGGATGAGTTCGTTAAAGTATGAGAGGAGGAAATGGCGCCTCCGGCGCCGGGTTACATGATCAATCCAATATGGCCGACTTCCTGTTGGTTGCCTAGCAACGGCTCAATATAATTTTTTGTTTGGTCCGACATGACCAATCATTGACCTGAATTTTGTTTGTCTACGACGAACTTGACTTTTGGGTCTTTCCATAGGGGTGTTACTCCAGGGGGCGCTGTCGCGCCCCTGTTTTGTCTTTGTTTGAAATTTACATAAATTATCAAATTTTTCGCCGGGCTGGCACTGCGTGCCAATTTTTGTGACTTTTCGTTCACGGCAAGTGACCTAAAAATGCGATTCCGGAGACAGAAGAAAAAGAATAATAATAATAAATATAGCCGCAAGCGGCGATGGTAGGCCCTCGCCTGCCGCGCCCGGAGCTGGGGCAGATTTGCCAAAACTTGCCAAATTTTTAGATGTGGCTCTTTAAAAATTTACCAAATGTGACATAATTCTGTGGCTCCATAGGATTCCATTGTATAGGATTCCCATTGGAATATAATGGGGAGATTCTGACATTGTCGTGGCAAAACCGTACAAGGTAAAGCATGAGTCCTATTGACTTTTTTCATTGTTGTGAGCTGATGGTTTTCTCTGCCAAATTTCGCGCATTTTCAATAAACTTTATTTTTGCCCTTTCATAGGGATTTTTGCCTCACTCTGCAGGGGGCGCTATTGCAGCAAATGGCATTTTTTCTTCTTTCATGCCCATAGGTCCATGGAGTAAATAAGTGATTAAAATTTGGTCCACTTTGGGCTCTGCATGTGTGAATTATAACAATTATGGGTTGTTAGCGAGCCACAGAATAAACATGAAATTTGGGGCTGTGCTGTGGCAACACCATTTAATATTCTACACAACCTTCAACAACTTTTGGTCAGATGCCTCTCCAGATGATGTTGACAAAATTTGAGGTCATTTACTTAAACGCCCTCAGACGAGTTCGTTAAAATGTGAAGGCTGCAAATCAGGGCGTCACATGATCAATCCAAGATGGCCGACTTCCGGTTGGTCAGGGGGCGTGGCCACAATATAATTTTTTGTTCGTATAGCCATGAAGCATATGTGTACCAAATTTCGTTTGGCTCCGTCAAAGTAAGCGCTGGGACGTCCCATTGGCTGAAGTGGATATTTGGGGCGTCACCATGGCAACAGGATGGGAGATGAGGTGGGACCATCATTGACTTTTTTGATGAGGGTCATGTGACAGATATGTGTACCAAATTTCATTAGTGTACGATAAAGTTTATTTTTATTGTCCCATACAAATTTGTATTTTGCTCTCTAGGGGGCGCTATCGCGCCCATTGTGAATATTCACATATTAATCTGTTCAGGACTGGGGACTCCACCAACGATTAAAATTTGAGCGAAATCGGTCAAGATATGTGCGAGCTATGACACTTTGAAGGGTGTCGGCGAGCCACAAAAACGATGCCAAAATTTGTCGCGTCACCACAGCAACAGCGTTTAATATTCTACAAAACCTTGAACAACTTTTAATGTCCCACTTGTCTAGATGATGTGGAGCGATTTTGGTGTCGCTGGGTTAAACGCCCTAGGACGAGTTCGTTAAAGTACGAGAGGAGGAAATGGCACCTCCGGCGCCGGGCCACATGATCAATCCAATATGGCCGACTTCCTGTTGGTTGCCTAGCAACGGCATAATATATTTTTTTGTTCAGGATCATATGATCAATCACTGTGCCAAATTTCATTTGGATAGGACAAAGTTCATTTTTGGTGTATAGCCATAGGCGCAATGTATTTTGATTTTCCAGGGGGCGCTGTCGCGCCAATTTTTGGAGTTTTTTTATGTTATGCATTTCAAAAATTCTTTTTTCCTGAACTTTAATTTTGTGCAAAATTTGGTGAGTTTTCCATGGTGGCAAGTAGCCGAACTGCGTTCGGGGGGGGGAGAAGAAAAATAATAATAATAATAATAATAATAATAATAAGAAAAAACGGAACAATTTCAATTAGGCGTTTTTTTCTTATAACAATATATATATATTTAGAAAGTACTCGCGTCCAGTAACGCACTCGTGGGGTCCATAGTCAATGACGAGCGCGTTGCGCTCGTCATTGACTTGTTTTTTTGGGTCTTTGTTTTAGTTGGAACAATTACAAATGTGCCGCATTCGCGGCACATACCTATATCACCGGATAGTGCTTGATGCCATGAGTGTGATTATGAGTGTTTGGTGAAGGATGAGCGCTTCGCGCTCTGTTTACGTGCGCTTCGCGCACTTTTGGGCAGTGCGCTTCGCGCACTGCTGAACAGTCACTATAGGCCCTCGCCACTCCTGGCGCTCGGGCCTAATAATAATAAGAAAAAACGGAACAATTTCAATTAGGCGTTTTTTCTTATAGCAATATATATATATTTAGAAAGTACTCGTGTCCAGTAACGCACTCGTGGGGTCCATAGTCAATGACGAGCGCGTTGCGCTTGTCATTGACTTGTTTTTTTTGGTCTTTGTTTAAGTTGGAACAATTACAAATATGCCGCATTCGCGGCACATACCTATATCACCGAATAGTGCTTGATGCCATGAGTGTGATTATGAGTGTTTGGTGGAGGATGAGCGCTTCGCGCTCTGTTTACGTGCGCTTCGCGCACTTTTGGGCAGTGCGCTTCGCGCACTGCTGAACAGTCACTATAGGCCCTCGCCACTCCTGGCGCTCGGGCCTAATAATGAAGAATTCATACAATTTCAATCTATCTATATATTTTTAGAAAGGGCGTGACACGACCAATCTGTTTGTGGGGTCCTTAGTCAATGACGAGCGCGTTGCGCTCATCATTGACCTTGTCGAAGGACGTGTGCCCATTGCCGAAATTTTGTCCCAACAATTACAAATATGCCGCGTTCGCGGCACACACCTATATCACCGGATCCGGCATGACCTCATGAGTGTGGCTATTACTGTTTGATTAATGGTGAGCGCTTCGCGCTCTGTTTTGGTGCGCTTCGCGCACTTTTGGGCAGTGCGCTTTGCGCACTGCTCTTCAGTTACAATAGGCCCTACGCCATCCTTGGGGCTCGGGCCTAAATAGAAGCTGTAATATGCAATTAAAGATACAGGTTTGCTTATGTCGCAGAGACTTTAGACTTATCCTTTATATTTGTAGGAATTTTTCAGACTAATTCATTGTTTAACTTTTTTTTTTTTTGTAATTTTGGGACACATTATTGGCCTTAAACAAAAAATTAAAAAAACACACACAACTGCTGTTTATGCCAATTGAAAGAAAGGCAGTTTTTAATAGTGACTAATTATAACCCTTTATTACATAACCACTGGTGTTAATTAACTGTTCCTCTCTGTGCTTACCTTGTAGAAAGATGGCAGAACAAGGGTGGGGGTGTTTTTGAGTGCAGGGAGTCGATGTGCACCCCACAGTGCCATGCCAACGAAAAATACTGCACCCCTCAACAGTGGCGCATCTTCCATGTACACCCTGGTGGAGAGTTAGGATGATTACATCCTAATTCCTTCTCATGTAGTTGGCTTACATAGAATTAGGTCCGTAAGTATTTGGACACTGACACAAGTTCTGTTATTTTAGCTTTTCTCCCAAAACTATTACAGTTATATATGTTAAATATGTGCTTAAAGTGCAGATGCAGACGTAATTTGAGAGTATTCACATCCAAATCGGAAAAAGAGTTTAGGAATTACAGCTCTTTAATGTGTAGCAGCCTCTTCTTCAGGGGCTCAAAGGTAATTGAAGAGATGAACATTAGTATGAATAAAATGTTCATTTTGTTATACTTTGGGGAAAATCCTTTGCAGGTAATGACTGCCTGAAGTCTGGAGCCCATGGACACCACCAACCACTGGGTTCCTTTTTTATGTTGCTATGCCAGGCCTTTACTGCAGCTGTCTTCATTCGTTGCTTGTTTGTCGGTCTTTCTGCCTTTAGTTTTATCTTAAACGTGAAATTCATGCACAGTTGGGCTGAGACCTGTTGACTGACACCTGCCACTGCAGAATATTCCACTTATTTGCCTTTAAAAGGTCTTGAGTTGCTTTTGCAGTGTGTTTTCTGTCATTGTCCATCTGTGCTATGAAGTGCCATCCAAGAACTTTGTGTATTTTGTCTGAATCTGAGCAGAAATTACTTCCCTATACACTTCAGAATTCATCTGACTGCTTCTGTCTTCTGTCACATCATCAACAAAAACCAGTGACCCAGTGCCACTGGAAGTTATGGATGCTCATGCATCACACTGCTCCAACATGTTTTACAGAAAGTGTTGTTCTTTGAATCATGTGTCGTTCCTAGCCTTCTCCAGACTTTTCTCTGCCCATCATTCTGGTACAGGTTAGTTTGAGTCTCATCTGTCCAAACAATGCTGTTCCAGACCTGGGCTGGCTTCTTTAAGTGTTTTTGGCCAGGTCTAATGTGGCCTTTCTGTTGTTAAGGCTGATGAATAGTTTGCGGCTTGTGGTAAACCCTCTGTATTTTCTCTCATGAAGTCTTCTCGTTATGGTGGACCTAAACACTGATAAACCTACTTCCGGGAGAGTGTTGTACTCTAAGGTGGATGTTGTGAAGGTTTTTTTTTTTTTTTTGATCCAGCCAAATGATCGTCTGTTTTACTTCCACTGAGATAATGTATATTATGATTTCACAGAAACAGCTTTCCAATGCAAATGTAACACCTGAAATCAAGTCCAGGTCTTTTACCTTCTCAGTTTATGATGGATTCATGATTTTGAAGCAACTGTCCAATTACTTTTGAGCCCCTGAAAAAGAGGCAGCTACACATTAAAGAGCTGTAATTCTTAAACCCTTTCTCTAATTTGGATGTGAATACTCTCACATTACAGCTGAGAGTCTGCACATTGAGCACATATTAATTACATAACTATATTTTGAATAGTTTTGGTAAAAAAGCTAAAATAACAAAACAGAGTCAGTGTCCATATACTTATGGACCTAACTGTACATGCAAAAACTAAAAAAAGTACCTTTCCTCCATTATGCGGCACATGGTGTAAATAGCACTGTGGCCAAGATGAGTACCTAAAACCTTCCTCATTAACTGAAGAGGCAGAAATAAAACAAAAGAAATTTACAAAAATAGTGGTGGTCATCTCTATGCCATGAAGATATAGGAAACACATCAGCTTACCTTCCAGCAGGATTCACAAAACTCTTTAACATTGACAGTGCGACAAAGTGTAATAATGAAGACGGTTAGGGAGTCTGACGGTAGACAGTTGTAGCACACCACTGCATCTAATACTTGTAATGCTACCTGCAAAATAAGGAAATAAACAACAATAATGAACAGCATTGTCTCACACTGGCACTAAAATTGATAAAACACTGACCTCAATGTCTGTGGAGGATGTTGTTCTATTGCACAAAAGACAAATCTTCCTGGACAATGAAGGTGTACATAAAAGTGAATGACAAGGCACAATTCATTTAAAACGGTAATATTTTTTGTGTGTACTTACTGAACCATGAGTGAAACATTTTGGTCCAGATAGCAGCTGTTGAACTTCACAAGATTGACGAGTACATGGAGAAAGTCTGATGTGAGGCCTATGTCCATCCACAGTAGGACAAAACGGGCTAAAAAGTAAGACAGGAATATATAATTAACTTTTGTTCAAAATGGATTTACTTTTTTTGTTTTTCTTTTCCTGTCCAACTTTACCTATGTCTTCTTCTAGGTATGTGATGTCTTTGCCATTTTCTGTTAAAGCCTTGAATACTTCCAGCCGCTCAGAGAGGTCTTCGTTACAAGGTTGGTAGTCTCGAATGACCTTGAAGAAGAAGGCTCTAAGAGGTCCTAGCCGCTCTCCCTACACAAAAGCAACAACCATGACTTTCACATGTATCCAACTGAAATTTTGGCCAATGATTGGCACTGTACCTGTCCCTGTATGATGGCCCTAAGCAGCTGAAGGACTGCATGTCTGGCCTCAGGTGGCTGTTCTGGAGCCAGCATATCCTCCACAGCTTTCCACACTGCTTCCACTGCATGCTACAAGACATAAAATATCCCATCACATATCTGCATATAATGAGGGGGGAAAAAAAACACACAAGCAAAATATTTACCTCCTCAAACTTTTTTGTTTTGGCCAGATCACACACTTGGTTCATAATTTTTACTCGGTTGCTAAGACCACAGTCAGGCTGTAGCTCCTGAAATACATAAACATAGAGATTTTCATTTAAAGTGAAATGTAGAAGTGCTGGGTAGTGAGACATACAGTACAGGACATAAGTCTTGGGGTTAGGGGTAGGGTTAGAGTATCAGTGCATAAAAATACATAAAGGTAAACTAAACTACACATATTTGGAGAGCATACATCACTGCCCTATCTCACAAGGGTAAAGATATAGTGCCCAGACTGAAAAGTTTATAACAAAAATAAAAACTATATAATTCTGTATTTATTAAAGCGCAGAGTATTTTTCACACCTGACTAAAACTTTTGCACAGTACTGTAAGTGCTGAAATTGCATTGTTTCTAACCTTGATGATGTCAGATGTAATGATAAACTCTGACGGCTTGGATTCACTCTGTTTGCTCGGTTGACGTGTTTGTCCAAGGCCTAAAATCCCCTTCACCTTCTCCTTTAGGCTCTCCTTGCTTGGTTGCTTATTCATGGCCCACTCTAGATGCAGCACTGCACAGGTGAGGGCTGGTGGCTGCTTAAAAAGTGATAGATATTATAATCTTAACCAATGTGACAATACAAAACCAAATTACCAATTAATAAAACAAAAATCAAAACACATGCACTAATTAATATTGTTTGCATATTCTGTGTGTTATAAGAGTCTTTACATTTAAATATCCAGTCATTGCAATACATTTAGTTCACATTTCTGGATTGGTCAAACACATTGACACAGAGCATAAATGCCTGCCACATGCATCATAGTACACAATTGCAATACATTTTTAAAAGACATAATAACATAAAACCAGCAAATCCAAACCCATATTGTTACTAATTTATCTTGTTTATTTTTCTTTGACTAAAAAACTGCTCTTTCGAAAATGTGTTTATTAGTCAATGTAAATAGTATTCTCTATACTGAATTCTCTACAACGTTGCAAAATCTGCTTCAATAGGATATAATAGTTTGGTTTAACAAGACTACCCAGAGTGAAGGTTGGCGTGCCAGCCTGTAAATGTGTAAACCTGGGGGACATGATAGAAAAATGTGCAGTCATGTGGACTTGACAAAGACCGAGAGAGAGGGAGGGAGGTGAACAGACAGACAACGACTGCTCTGTTTCAGTAAATCAACAACAAACACAGCGGTGCCTCAATTAGGCTGCTAAAAGGGCGCATTGGCAATATTCAATATAAATAGGTTGTGTACATAGTAAACGCGTTACAATGCACACAGTACTGTACCGTTAGCTGCGTTTTACTGTCATGGGCTAGCATTAGGCATTCAAGGTCTGGTAGCTTAAAAACAACGCCTCCCCTCCCCTCCTCCCCAAAGCCTTTCACCTTTTTAAAGTTGAGTCGCCCTCGGTTTCATTCAGTTATAGCTTCGTCTCAAAGCAGCCGACACAGCTACGTGCATGTGTACATTGAAATGATTGTGTATTTGCAGCTGGGATGTTTTTCTCGTCCAAGCTCAGACCTCCAGTCCTCAACCGGATGACACTCTAATGCTCTGGCAGGGGCACTTCCTACAAAAACACGTTTATCGCGTTGATACATGGGAAATGTAGTTCACACACTGACGGACGGCACCGGTGTTCCGAGAAATTCGGTTCCCCCATGTTTCCTCTGTTTAGCGCCAAGACTTTCTCTTTTTTTTTTTTTTATTTAAAGGTCTTTTATAAGCTTGTTGAATGAGACACATACTGTATGGATCATAAACGAATGTATTTTCACCATTTGTGTATTTTGAAGATGAGTTAGAATTGTTTAATTAGCAGATTATTGACATATTCTGCTTGACTAGTTTAAAATGTAATTAACCCATTTTCGTAAACCATTTGTACCAGTGATGTCTGACAACTACTGTTGTGATATTGTGCATTTAAATTGTTTATGGTAAAATATTTGTTAACTCAATTGTAGACCGCTTTCCACAAAAAAAAAAAAACTATTTCATTGTCAATAACCGCAATGCAATAGTCTTTGCCTTATATCATAATATTTTTGAAACTTTTTAAAGTATTATATTAAGAGCTTAGCAGGTTGCTAAAGGTTATGCATGCTCTGATTGGACATCGCGAGTGTTGTGAAAGCGCTCCCTCGTGACCCTGTAGTCCAATGAGAAACCAGCTTCAACTCCAGTTTGCAGACGGATCCATATGTGCACGAGACATCTATGTAACGCGGTCCAATGTTTTATAATGGCATCTCCGTATTTCAAGCAGATGTCTGTTGTCACTTGCAATGGCACACAAGATCCTGGCTGCACTGCAGTGGCCTCTGTCCGGTCCAAACTCACAGACAAAGGGAACAAAAACGTGGAGCCTGTGGAAGTGAAGCTGGAGGAGCAAGAAGTAAAAATATCTGAGAAACGACCCTCCTCGGCTTCTGTATCTACAGGTAACGTTGATATCAGCAGTTAAACATAAACCAAAAAATAGCACAGTGAGTGTTTGTTGAAAAGTGTGTCTATATTTTTCCAGGTGATTCTCTCATTAACTTTAAGAAGCATACCAAAAGGCAGTTTAACCGTTTGTTTTATAATGGTTGACCGTACGTGATAAAGTTAAATAAAGCAATTTTTTTCTTCTCCAGTCCTCAATCTGTGTACTTTTGCAGGCAGTTTCCCTGAATGTCCACCAGAGAGTGCTGTGCAGCCAAAACTAGAACCAGGCACTGTCCCGCTGTCCTCACACAGTCGCAGAAGGAGACAGCTTAAGGTAGAATATGTCAAGGATGAAGATGTTACGCAAATGAAAACAGAGCATTGGAGCCCTTCTGACTGGAAGAAACAACTTGATCATATACGGGCGATGAGGAGCAGCCGAGATGCACCTGTGGATAACATGGGAGCAGAGAAATGCTATGACCACGAAGCCCCAGCACATGTATGTGAAACTTTGTTATGAACAAAAAGTAGACCAAACTTCATACATTTAATATAAATCTGTCTGTGCACAGGAAAAACGTTTTCAGGTCCTGGTTTCTCTCATGCTGTCCAGTCAAACAAAAGACCAGGTGACAGCCACTGCCATGCAGCGGCTAAGAGTGCATGGATGCACTGTGGAAAACATACTTCACACTGACGATGAAACACTGGGAAAACTCATCTATCCTGTCGGCTTTTGGAGGGTAACAATACTCAACAATACTTATTTATTACTTCAAATCCCAAACCACTATTGGCCTTATTATACTTACAAAGAAATATGTGTAATTGTGTTGCACATAGTGCAAGTGTTTTAGTGTTTGTTCATTTCACTCTTCTGCAGAATAAAGTAAAATACCTAAAGCTGACATGTGCCATGTTGCTGAAAGAGTTTGATGGGGACATACCAGACAGTGTTGAAGGCTTGGTCCGCTTGCCTGGAGTTGGACCCAAGATGGCCCATCTTGCCATGGACATTGCCTGGGACCAGGTGTCCGGCATTGGTGGGGCACACATTACACACTCATCAACAGGACTGGCTTTTGTTTTAAACTTTAAAATAAGTGTGGCAGAAGAGATGAAATAATACAGTACTTGTAATTATTGTCTTTCTTTCTTTCTTATCCTGTGCTAATTAGATTGTAAAATCAACATAGAAATTGCATGGATTTTTTCGATATATTTTTAATATAAGTGTTCATTTCTGTGATTAATTCTGGTTTAGGCGTGGACACACATGTGCATCGTATCACTAATAGATTGGGCTGGCTGAAAAAAACAACCAAGAACCCGGAGGAAACGCGCAAGGACCTGGAAGAGTGGTTACCCAGGTAACAGGATGACCACTGCACAATGGGACAAACACTTAAGTCTAAAGTCATAGTCGTCAAGATTGACCTAGATACACTGTGCACTGTTATCATTCAGTATAATCTGTAAACATCAGTAATCATTATTGTCCTTTTAGTTAATTTACTTCATGTTAACTGGGTTATCTTTGGTTGTTGTTGTTTTTTTTTTTGTAGGGAGCTGTGGAGTGAGATCAACTGGCTGCTGGTTGGCTTTGGGCAGCAGGTCTGTTTACCGGTCAGCCCACTGTGCTCTGTGTGTCTGAATGAGCACAGTTGTCCTTCTGCTCACAAAGCCTCACCTGTTAAGAGAGCTAAGTCTGGATCTCCCCGCTCGCCCAGCCCAACCTCCCACAAAACAAAAACTGAACCTGGTAAAGTTGAGCCTTCTTCCCCTGGTTCTCCCTCTTCACTCAAGAAGCTAAAAAAGAGGAACACAAAAGACAAGAAACCTAAATGAACATTTCAACTGGATTGTTTAACAGTTTGTAGTTACCTTTATATTTACTATTGTAAGTAAAAGAGATTAAATATTTTTGCACTGTAAGGATTAAATTTTTTTACAAAATAAAAACTTCATGTTTGGAAGTTGTTTATTCTGATTTATGCCATATTTGTAGTTCTATTACTGAGCAGCAGATATAATGTATTTCATATTGTATAAAGCCTGCATTAGGTGTGCCAGTTCCTGCACACCTTCTGTTTGTTGGATTGGTGCCTTGTCACTCTGAGATGCATACTTACAGCACAATAAACCATACTATTACTAATGTCACAATAGTGAAATGTGTGGCTGATCTCAAATAATGAGAGAAGCAATTGAATAAAATTGGTTTATTTTGTTTTTGACATCCCATTATAAATGTAAAAACGCCACTGTCCTTCATTGTATTGTTTTTTAATCGCTTTGAAACTTGAAAATGTCTTGCACAAAGGTACATCAAAAATGTCAAAGGTGATAATGCAGCACTCATATTCAGTTGCAGTCCTGTTCCCACTGGATGTTTTGTCCTCGCTACCTGGTTTAAATATCAAAAGCACACACCCAAAGTTGCTTGTCCTAAATTCCTGGAGCAGCTCCCATGGGCTATAGCCTATGTCACCACACTTAAGGCACACGGCAACGTTACCTACGATGAATCTTTGACGCAGCTGTGTACTGGTTGAGCGTGAGGAGAGCAGGTATACTGGGAGGATAAGGAAGATTTCCGCGCAGGTCACAGTCACCTCTACCTCATGGGGCTGTGTCTCTCTTTTAACACTTGTCACTAAAGGTGTAAAATCCCATCACTTCCTGAGTACTGATTACTTTAAGCCATTCTTTACAGTAGTTCGGGTCATTTTTTGCGCTCAGCCATTGCGCGTCTGCGGGGAAGAAGACGCGGTAGCATCTGGTGTTGACGCCTCTTCACTTGTTGAACTTTGTCAGACAGGAGAACACAGACACACTCCTGACACTGAGAATTAAGTGTTACGCGCAAGGAACAGCTTACTAATCTCTGATCTCTTGGATTACTCCACCAATGGACGCGACTTAACTTCTGTCTGAGAATTTTGGCCACCATATTACACTTGGGACCACTTTGGTGCGCTTAAGCTTGCATCGGTCGAGATTTCACAATGGATTAAAAAATAATCACTTTTAGACAACGTTTTTATCCGTGCGCCGTGGACAGTTTTGGATTAATTGCAACGATGCACTTTCATTACGCTAAATAATGATGCTCCTTGCATTCCAGCAGCGCGCAGTCGTGTGTTGGGTTAAGAGACTTTCTACCGCTCCGCGATCAAGCACCTGTTTATTCCTTTGAGACTCTTTGACCTGTTTCCATCTATTCACGGGCGATGGATGGCGAGCTGAGACCGAGGCTGTGCTACCTCAGTAAAGGAGAGCGCGGATATGGCTTTCACTTGCACGGGGAGAGGAATAAAGGTGGACAGTTCATCCGGAAAGTGGAATCGGGCTCCTGCGCTGACTTGGCCGGGCTAAGAGCCGGAGACAGAGTCGTGGAGGTGAACGGGGAGAATGTGGAAAACGAAACACACCATGAAGTGAGTGAAATAAGTACGAGAAAATAAAGAAATGTTTGGTGGTAGGTAGGCAGCAGCTCTATAAGACGCAACACACGAGGCACAAACAATAAGTCCATACCAGTATAACCACTTTTCCTTTGCCTGAGGAGAAGGAGGGGATACCAAAATGGGTCAGTGTTAGTCTTGTGTAATGGGAATCACTGTAAGTCTTTGTCATGTTAAAACTACTGTATGTTATGTGCAGGCCATGGGAGTAAGCAGAAAGCACCAAGCAATAGGATTTGCAAAAGAAGGGCCATCAGCCAACATGCAATAAATCACAACTTTAGTATTTTTATATACAATAGCAAACTATTTAAGCAGTCAAACAGTAACCAAAAAATCTCTCCAGGTTATTATGGTATAGGTAGTACTGTAACTGTACAGTTTCTAGTTTATTTGCTAAGCTTCCATTGTTACTTCAGTATGTGAAAATATTACATCTAGTCCTCATGAGTCCTCTTTTTTCTCTTGAAGGTGGTTAACCGAATCCGGGAGGTGGATTTCCGCACTCGGCTGCTGGTGGTGGACAGAGAAACAGATGAATACCTTCACAGTCGTGGCTTAGCCTGCACCGAGGAACTGGCCATTGAGATGGGCAACCTTTCTCCACGTCCTTCTCCTGCACCCACCCCCAGCGCCTCACCTATCCCTCCCATACTGCTCCGAGAGAACGGAGCCCTGTCCCCAAAAACTAACCGCACCTTCGCTCTGTCCACTGTCCACCCACTCGCCATCGCATCTTTCACCCCCACTGTCACTGAAAGAAAGTCTTCAAGAAACTCGGTGGCTTCAAGCATAGCTACAGACACAGAAGTAAGCAGCAAAACACAGTTACCCTGTTTACTAAGTACTGGGAAGGAGGCATGTAGCCCTGACCACACAACTGAGGCCAGGGCTAATCTGGACTTGGCACAAGAGCCAGCTCACTGTCATTTAGCAGTCAGAGGGTTAGTTAAAACCAACAGCAGCACTTTACATGCCCTAAGTAAACAAGTAAGAGGTAGACAACAGTAATCTCACCACATATTCCTGTCTCCTCTGGTGATATAACAACCATCAGGAAATCACAGTAATTACAAAGCCTTACAAAGAGTTTCTCACCGTTTTCAATTTCGCTTAAATCTTTAACACAGGACCTAGACCTATTGTCTTACTGTATAATATAGACTCTGAGTGGCGTGTGAACATCACAAATATGCATTGTTTTTAAAGAGGCCTGTCTGTGTGTTAACACCTGACACATTCAGGTAAAGATCTGCAGGTGCGGTACACTGATCATGTTTCCTGCCATGTCAGGCAGCACTCAGAGCATTGTTTAGTCAAATTCAATGAGCATTTCAGATCCCTGTTGAGATAGGCTCTTATGTGTGAGCCTCTATAGCTTTTTAGAGCAACAGGTGGAAATACAAGAACTGCATTCTTGTTATCCCTTGTGTTTATTATTCTATAGCTCTACATACATAGGAACTAGCTGTAAACACATGATGTTAACACTCTTGTCCTGTGATCAGTTTGAGCTTGGGTAGAGTTTGTAATAGAAGTATGTATGCATAGAAAGGATAAGATTGTAAGATAGCACTGTTGAATAATCAAACCCTTTACCTAGATCCTGTTGTCTACCTATGTGTCTTACTTTGCCTTGAGCTCCATATTTAGTCTCTCATTGAGGATCACGCTGACCTCTGATCTCTAAATGTGGCCTTGGTTTGCTAAAATCTACAGTACAAATAAGGTCTAAGTCAGCACTGGGATGCGGGAGCACAAACCTTTCACGACAGACATTGGCATGACTTTCAGCGTCAGCAGCAGCTGGAAAAAAAACAAGAACAGTGTTCGGATATTGAGCTCATGTTTGGGTTTAAAACAAAAAGTAAACCAGAATCTTCTGGGCAGCTCACGTCAACCTCTTGTCTGTTTGGTTGTGGGCAGGGTAAATAGAGGTTACCCCTTGTCTGGGAGCACTGTTCTCACATTACTTTGGCAAAAGCTTCAGACAAATTGCCACAGTATTAACTAATTGTACTATCTGTCATGTATATATTCCAGTATTTTACACCATTCAGTATTCAAATATGAACTGAAGTGTTCCTCTGTCAATTATAATTAATTTAAGAGCTACAGACATTTGAGTAATATCTTTGTCCACTAATTCAGCACAATATAACATTTTTATTGCATATTATCAATAATCCCAGACCACTTCCTGTGATTGCTTCATTCACCCAGCAACACACAAACAAGCACTAATACATAATCACTTTGGTGTCATTCCACTTCTGCGTTGAACAACTTGTGACTGACATTCACTTCACTGAACATGTAAATACAGACATTTTCATTGTTGCATGATGTTATTGTGTCATCAAACGCCCATATACTCTTACATAACACAATGACGGTCACAGTAATGCAACAGTCAGGCATAAAAAGTCAGGTACAAAATACATTCCTGTTTGCTGTAAAATGTTAAAAACAAATCTCTGTTCTATCCTTTTGAGTGCAGTGTACTGTGTTTAGAATTACTGAATGTGTTCAAAACGAGACAATGGTCTCTCTATATGTTCATCAAAGTGCATGTGTGCATATAGGATCAGCTAATGGCATGGTTCACAACATTTTTATTTGGGCCAATGATACAACTATATTATAAAGGTTGTAAACATTGACATTAATGGTCACAGTAACCGGACCAGTGTCCATCTTGAGCCGTTTTTTCCACTGTGGCACACATCACTGATTATAACGACTCTAATGCGTAGTAATTATGTCTCTTTGCATCACTGTCACAATATGTGTTTGTGGGTGCATTAATTAACCCCACACTCAGACACAGACAGCGTGCAACATGTCTCTAACTATTGTCACCAGTCATTATGCTCAAGACTGGTCTTAATGGCACTGGGACAGATCCACTTAGCCAGTCCCGCACAAACCACCAGCTAATCCTCCAAAACACTTTCGCTCATTAGTTGTGCAAAAATAAACTGATTTAGCCTTATTATAGATACACATCCTATACCAATATCATGTAAGTAGCACAACCAGCCTACAATAACCTTGGAAATGCATGTTCATGTTCGGCATTTAGCTTAAATAAACAATTAAAATCTCAAAAGTTAGTAAAACTCATCTGTTCAAAATATCCTACTCTGTGTAGACAATTGCATTTTCGCCAACTTTAGTCTATTATTTTAAGTTGTTATTTATTTGCACTTAAATTATTGTTAGCATGTTAAGATGACTTTGGGTGTTTAGAAAGGTGCTTATAAAAATAATTATTAACAGCCACGGGGTCACAAAGCAGTGTACTCTTTGGGTCAGTCCTGAGCCGGGGTTGTCAGGAACGGCATCTGACGTAAAAAGTCACATTTTTAGTATTAACTCCTTTTAAGGAAGTTGGTGCTTTAGTTTTTGACTGTCTCACATCAAGTTTTTGCTTTCTCAAAACTCAAAAGGGGCGTCTCGGTGGCTCACCTGGTAGAGTGCAACTTGGGTCGATGCGCTGAATGTCATTTCCCCCTCTCTCACAGTTTCCTGTTCATCTACTCTGTTTCTTTCAAATGAAGACTACAAAGCCCAAAAACACATTTTCAAATAAACACCACAATCCTTAATTTTTGTCATGTCGACTAAGCTCTGATTCACTTTCTTTAGCTGCAGGTGGAGCCTGAGCCTGAGCCTGAGCCTGAGCCTGAGCCGACCACTGAACTTCTCCCTCGTCTGTGTCACCTGCTTAAAGGCGACAGCGGCTACGGCTTCAACCTCCACAGCAACAAGAAGAAGAGTGGCCAGTTTGTCCGATCTGTGGACCCAGGATCTGCAGCTGACAATGCAGACATCCGGCCTGGAGACAGGGTAGTAGAGGTACACTCAAATTAAACGTGTTTTAGCAACAACAACAACAAAACTTAAAGATTATGGCAACCGAAGTCTAGCACAGCTCTTATTAATCCAGCCTGGATTAATAAGGATTAGAGCATATTATGTCTGCACTGGTGTGAGTAGGAGAGCTACATTAGCGATTGGGACACAGGTGTGAGTGTCCCATTGCATGGACGTACAGTACTCACTAACCTTTTTGTGAGTTGTGGAACATGCTGTTCAGTAAGAGTGCTTTAATAAATACAGAAGATAAGGATACTAACATCACTCTCTAAAAAATCAATGTAAGTAGTGGTTTTAGTAGATTTTTTTTTTTTTAACCATTGTTAGATATACGGTTTATTTGGCTCAATGGAAAGAGCATTTACCCCTAGAAGATCTTCAGTATGTGCCTGATACATACACTTGTATGTCAGATAAAATGATTCTTGGATTTTATTGCCATTCAGGACACCACTCCAGAGATGCATTGCAGAACAAAATTATGTTGCACTGATACACTATCAAATTAATAAATAAAACAAAATAAAAACATTTGGTTGCATATGATTTAGTGACTAAAAGCAGAAGCAGAAGAACACAGTAGCAACCTTTCTGCAACATTTTCCATTTTTCTCACCTTTGTCTTCTTCTCAGGTGAATGGACTGAACATAGACGGGCTCAAACACTCAGAGGTGGTGGCTTTCATAAGGGCAGGAGGAGACGAAGTGCAGCTCCTAGTGGTTGATCCGGAGACCGATGAGCTCTTCCAGCGACTGGGAATCACCCCCACCACCAGCCACGTCAAAGGTCAGTACACATAGTCTGTCTAGTGCCATTAAGTATTTTAATGATATTTATTTGTCAAATCTGTTCTTGTTGTTATCTAAATCACAATAGCTGTATTGAGATTAATCAGATTATGCTGAGCCCAAAGGCAAGAAATGAGACATCTGGGTATTGAGGATAATTTAAGACATTTGCATTTCTTAAGTTATTGCATGTATACGTACGTCTTAGACTCATTTTTAGGAAAGGCTGAGCAAAGAAAGGTGTATCAAAAAAGAAAAATGTAAACAAGAAGCACCCGAAGAGCTTAGACCTCTGCTAAGGCATTGGTCCTATCTCGCAGTGGTAAATACTGTATGTAGTGCTCAGATGTGGACTCAAACTACAGTTATCTCGTTCAGGGGTAAATGCTCTTTCCATTCAGCCACAAAACCCTTAAATCTCATAATGGTAAAAAATCTCCTGATATTAAATCTGGTCTTTTAGGGAATGAAGTTAGTATCTTACGTCCATATGTCAAAATGGTACAGAATCCTTTAAAAGATTTGTTCCCAACTGTTTTTTGGCCAAGACAAGACCCCACTCCCTTAAAACACTTCAAACTTTAAATCCAAACAATCTAAACAGTGCCCTGGATCCACACCCAAACTAATAATTTTGTTTTTGGCCCATTACTGACCATTAATAAAATTTTGATTACAAAAATAATAAATAATAATAAAAAAAACAGTTCTGTTTTTATTAAAGCTCTGCTGGCTAATAGCATTTTTTTCATACCTCACCAAAACCTTTGCACTCTACTGTACATTACATATTTATAATAGACAATCATCCTGTTAGATATTTAGATTATCAATTCAGTTTGTATATGAATGAGGAATGCTGTAAATGTAAGCTCTGGCCTCTATGTCAAAGATTGATACTGCAGCAAAAATGTGTTTTTTTAAAAGTAGCCAAGATGGCTCTCAAGTGCACTACTGTCCATTAAGTCTTGTTTGCTTGTTTAAGACAAATTCCTCCGGGGCCATTTTAATTTACTTGTATCTTATTTTACATATTTTTTTTACAGAAGTCTATGTGGATGACGTTACCACTGAAAGCATCCCTCCAACCCCATCTCCAACTATTGACCTTACGTCGTCACATCCACCCATCATAAACGTTACACTGACAGATGCCTCTTTGAGTCCAAAATCCCCTCCCAAATCCCGAGCCAACGGGAGCACGGCGTCCCAGTCGTCCCGAAGCTCCACCACGCAGTCTGAGATCAGCAGCTCTGATATGAGCATTCAGGTAAAGGACAAAGGTGTGTGGCGAGAGAGAGAGAGAAAAAAAAGACACAAAAGAACAACATCTCTATGGTATTATGTTGCAGGTCCCAGATGAGGATGACAGGTGCGTGTCAGATCCCTTCACGGAGGGCGGCCTGCGCTTGAGTCCCACCGTCGCCGAGGCAAGAAAGAAAGTCCTTGCCAGCCGCAACAAGAAGAGAGCACCACCAATGGACTGGAGTAAGAAGAAAGAGATCTTCAGTAATTATTGAAGCAAATGGGAATTTTGAAGAAGAAGGAAGAAAACATGATAATAAGATCTGGATACTGTGTGTTAAATGATGAGACATTTGTTTTGTGGCTGTTGCAAAGGCTTCACACACCCAGCTGAAACAAAGGCTAAAAACTGGGACTTTTCACAGAGAGATCACAGTGTTGCTGTTGTTGCGATATCTCTGAGCTATGAGTAGTGAGTGACTAATAGAGATTATGCACTTTTCCCTCTGTAGATCTGTGTCTGCCACAGTATCAACAACAATGCAATCATTTATCGACTTTGTGTCTGGACTTAGTTTTAATCGATTTTGGTAAAAAAAATACCAGTGCTGCTGTGTTTGTGTACAGTCTCATCAAAACTAAATCAGTGAGTAGTTGTCTGAATATTTAATTTTAATACTCCAGTGGTTCTCACACTTTTACCACGTTAGATCTTTGATTGACTTCAGTGGGCCTGAATCAGGAATAAACCAGGAATAAACAGAAAAGGACTAAACCTCAGTTCTAAGAGGTCTGCAAACAGGGCTAAATCCGGGCATAAACTTGGTCTAAACCAGGACTAAACCCCGAACTAACCAGAGCAGGACTAAAGCAGGACAAAATTAGAATTTAACCCAGAACTAAATCAGGACTAAATTTGAACAAAACCAGTCTGTAATCATCTTAAAAAATGAAATACTACACACTACTGCGTAAAACTAGAAAGAGCATGCAGACCTCCAGTTGTACTCATACCACAGCTTGAGAAACACTGTTATAGTCCATTTTTTATTGTAAATGCATAAGAACTGGGAGGAGCTGTGTAATGAAATATTTGGTCCCCTCTGTAGCCCCTGAATGCTAAGCTGAATCTTGTAAAAATAACCATAAAGTGAGTTGTTTGTTTCTGTAGTGTAACTTTAAACAAGTTGAAATAAATATGTACATATGCCTTATGAGGTGTTTAATATCTTAAGGAACACCTCCCTCAGAATGAGGACAATGGTAAATCTGCAGGGATGTGGACAAACAAAAGGCTGAATAAGGACACGCACTGGAGACAAACAGGAAAAGCCAGCTCACTCTAGCTCCTGCGCACATCCTTCAGATGGGATGCTTGACTCCCGTGTCCTAAATTTTAAACTGCAAACAATGCAGACCTTCTCAAAGTGTCTATATCAGATGCACAGATATGAATATAAAGCTTGTCTCTTATTCTACATTATTATAAATCTGTGTTAAGAACAGAGGTGGAAAAAGTACTCAGGATCTGTACTCTTGTGAAAATACATCTGAAAATAATGCTACTCACATAAAAGTAAGTCAACAAAATTATTACTTTTAGGGGTCACTGCAGCAAATTTATTTTGTGACTCAGATGTTTAATTTGAGATGAGTTTTAAGCCATGCCAAGTAAATTGAAACAACCCCTTTAATTTTAGGCTTGGGACCAGCACAAAGAGTGCACATGGCTTGACCCCTTTTGGCTGGATTAGAAAAAGTAAAAAACAGTAATCAATGTAAAGTTTACTTTCAGTACAAATACTATTGCTACTCCCACTACTACATACTCCAATCTGTGCTGACCGTTTTCCCACTGAACTTTTTTATTTGTCCGTTTTGTAAAATGTACTCAGTAAAGTACTTGAGTAAAAGTATCTTGTATCTTTCCACCAACTGTAGTGTTCCTCAGTTTTACTGCAGCTCATATTTAGAAGAAAAGATGATTCCACTGTAAGAGAAGCTGGTAATTATAGGCCGATGGTGAATCAGATAGACGCTGGGATTGAATTTAGGGGGGAATATGTGACCAGTCACTGAACCCCATTGTCTTCTATAGGTCCCAAAGCAGCAAAGGAGGCCAACAAGACGGCTAAAAGGAATCTTTGATGGAAGCTTAGGAATTTCTGTTCTAGAAAAGACTATGCATTACTTTAAACGTTGTGTTTCATCCTTATACAATTGGGTACATCTAGAAGAGAAGCTTAATGTTTTTCAACAAGTTGAGATTATAGATCAGTGCATGTAATTTGAGCTTTGACTCTGTAAATGTGTACTATGTAAAACGAGAACACACATAGATAATAGACCGTGTGAGGTCATTGGCCAGGCAAGTGCGTCTTCTAGGACCATGTCATAAAAAACAGTAACAAATCTAAAAACCTGAATACGTAACTAATTTTATTCAAAGATCTACTTGTATGTTGATTTAAATACACAAATAAAATGCCATATTTTAATTAGTAAACTTAAAATAGGTTAAATAAGTGGGAAGTAATATACAAAGAAATAAAGGTCTGCCAAATTACAACAAAATCATGCTCTTTATTGGATATTAAAAACCACTCTGTTCAGTCTCTCAGTTTGTTCCCGTCTTTTCTGCTGATTTTTCAAAAAGTGGTCACACCCTCACCTTTAAATGTGTTACTGACTATCAACAAACACTGATATGTCTAATACAAAACTGCTCATAAAAACTATAAACACTAAAAGTAACAAGCAAAAAAAAGCTCTGACTTATAAGAATTCAGATTGTCTCATATTGGTTATTAATGATTGGTTTAAATAGTCGAATGGTCACAGTCTAGGTCTAATTCAGTGCCAACTATTTAGTTTCCAAATGTGGAAAAACAATGTAGGAATTTACAGAAAAATAGTAACCCCTGTGATTAATTTTGCTGGCAAAATCTTACAACGACTTATGACAGACTTTTACCTCAGATACACAGATCAGGCATAACATTGACCACCTGCATGTTATTGGCACTCATAAGGCCATGTGTTATGACTACCTGCCTAATATGCAACAAACTGTGATGCACTGTGTATTCTGACACATCTCATTAACCTCTACAGCAATTTGAGAGTAGCTCGTCTGTTGGATCTTACCACACAGGCAGACTTCATTCCCCATGTACACCACCTGTTGTCACAGCTTTACCGCTGTTCTTTCCTTGGCCCATGTTTGATAGATACTGATCACCTCACAAGATCTGCAGTTTTGGATATGCTAATAATGGATTGGATTTATATTGCAATTTACAAGCTTCTCGAGTTTCTTAAAGCTGCACTACCTGATTTTATGATTGTAAAAGTGAGGTGTCTAAAAAAATGTTGAGTTTGAATGATACACTCCCCTTTCCTAATTCACCTCCTTCACAACCCTCTATCACAGTCTCACAAAACCTGGAAGCATGTACACAATAACATAGCAGAGATCTGGAGTTGGCTTTTAATTCTTTAAAATAAAATATTAAAATACTGTGCATAACCTATGAAATAAAACAATAGCTCCTTCACATTATTCCTGATAGATTCTAGCTCTGGATATATAGATAAATTGACCAATCAGAGTGCTGCGATTGGTGAAACTGTTTCTTCCCTCACTCTAAAACAAAAACCCTCATAATACAGCCCACAGGTGACCTCAAAGTCTCATTTTTTCTCAGATGACTTCTGTTATATTGTACTAATAACTAAATAATTATCTTTACCAAAATACAAGGAAAAAGAATTCAGATAGTGCAGCTTTAAAGCGCTTTACATGAGTCCATTAGTCGTTCACTCCCCAGTCACACTTGGTGGTGGTAAGCTATTTCTGTAGCCTCAGCTGCCCTGGGGCAGACTGACAGAAGTGTGGCTGCCCTTCTGCGCCTACCACCAAACACAGTGACACTAACACATTCATACATAGGCAAGGTGGGTGAAGTGTCATGCCCAAGAACACAACAACAGTATGCAAGTCAGTAGCAGGGGTGAATGTCTCTACCAACTGCTCCATCTCTGACCCAGTTGTCTAGCTATCACAACACAGCTCGCTCAGATCCTTACACTTGCCCATTTTTCCTGCTTGTATGAGACTGACTTTGAGGACAAAATATTCACGTTTTGCAGAATATATTCCACCCACCAACAGGTGCCTCAGTGAAGAGATAACCTGTTCTTCACTTCACCAGGTCATAATGTTATGCCTAATCAGTGTATGTTAAATAGAAATAGCAGCTTGTTGTGATTTATTTGAGTGACTATTGCTCTTTGGCAGTATCCTAGCTTTTATTTACTTTAATGTGCTCTATGCTGACATTACTTTGAGGTGCTGCGTTGGTGTGTAAAGGGTGAATTTATTACTTTAAGATATGCTTCATGCATACTGAACAGCACACATACATCCACGCATACATTGAAAAAACACAGACACAAAGCATGCATACAAATTAAAGTTAAAAAAAGAAAACCAAATGATTATTTGAACCCCTATTATTAACTACTTAAATCATGCTTGTGGGCAGAAAGTACTCATGCATACACACACACACACGCACCTCAGCAATATGGCAATAGGTTAGCGGTTGTAAAAGTGCGGATTAGTCGCAGTTTCACAAGTTGATTTTATTTGCCATTTAGTATTGGGATATTTTTGCCAGTCAAAGACACTTAATTTCACAGTGCAACACAGTATGACAAACACTGACATTAGGGTCAAGACATATCATATGGGTGAGGTTAAAAAAAAGTCCATACAAAAAAGTTAAAACAAAATAAAAAAAAAAGTGCAAAAGCAACTTAATAGTCACTGAAAATAGCATTAATTCAAAAAAAGTTTGCGTTAATTGTGCGAATTTATGTCCACTATAGAAAACAAATCAGTAGCAGCAAAATAAGATGAAATAAACATAATATGGACCATTTTAAAATGTTTTAAAGATCACAAGGACATTGTGGATCACTGTTTTACTTAAGATATCAATATGGCATCAAATGGATATCAGTACGGATGTAGACATAAACACTCACTCAATCTCAGACAAACACAGTCACAGTTAACAGGCGCCAAGGACGTAGCAGTGGAAGTCAAGTTTAAGCTCGGTACCATATCAAATAAACAATACATTTTCACACACTGTTTACACAAAATGCCAAAATAGGATTGTACAGACTGCACATGCACACGGACACATGCGCACTAAATCTTAAAGACGATAACAACTAAAGATGTGGATTTCTTTCTTTGATTCCCCCCATCTAGTGAGAAAAATAAATGTGTTAGCCCTAATCCTCTCTTTCCTAGAGAAATGCTTTCTGTGAAGCCACAAGGAAAGATACTTGCTCATTCTTTAAACTGTCAATAAGTAAAAATGTGATAGGATTATGTATATTAGAAAAACAACTGCGTGATACTGTAGCACTAGGGTCAAATTGAAGGAAACATAGATAAAGATTATCTTACAGTCAAGAAGGAATATGAATGAAGTGATGATGTTTTGAGATCCCCGGAAAAGAAAGATATCACCCAGAAATGGACAGTTTAGACACCAGCTTGTCTGTCCCTAACTACATGTAGTAGGTCACAAAAAGTCTAAATAATAGTGCCACCCACAGTCAGTTCCATGTACTGCATGTACAGCATGTGCAAGTGTTTGAGTCTCTGTGTTATGTCGGTCAAGCTACTCTCAAGTTTAAGAATCCCATTTAAAATCTCAACTGTCCCTGTTGTCCCAGCTAAGTAACAGACCTCTCTATAGCTCTTATTCCTGCCTTGTAAACAACTTCCCTCCCTGTCTATCCCTGAACGTTCACTGGTCTCTTTTACTGCCTCTTTACGTATCCAACTTTCCTCCGTCTTCCTCTGTCCTCCTCTCCGTCTTTCTATCTGTCCCTACAGTTTTTCTGTGTCGGGTCCCTGCCTAGTTAATCTAGAGGTGTCCCCCTGTCCCTCCCTCCCTCCCGCCCACCCTCCCTCTATGGACAAACACATAGGGCGTGGGGGCCGTCCGTCAGGGGGAGCGGCCGTTAGCATCCCTCTCCCTCCCCCCAGATCAGGGCAGTGCAATACACAGATGGATGAGTTTCCCATTCACCCTCCTCCTGCTGAAGCACCTGCAATACAAAACAAATGGGCAAAAGTTAACTTGACTGCATTGTGTGTGTTTTACTGAATGCAAAGCAGTGTGAGATTACCTCCTCAGGTAGGTGTAGAGGCTCTAAACACCATAGCAAGCTGCCAGTCTTTCTTTCAGCAGAGGGGGGAACTGCTCCGAGAACTGCTGCCAGTTTTCCTCCCCAACTTGTTCCTTGAAACCATGCAAGATCTGAGGAGGACAAAGAACTGGCTCATGAAACTATCTGTATCATCAACAAATGCATGGGTGCAATGGGTGCAGTACCTTATAAAACATGTCTCTCAGATCGTCTTTAGGGTTCACCCAGGAAGCAACTGCATCACAGAAAAAGATGAAGTCCTAAACCAAGAAAGGGAACATGTGACATCTCCTGGACAAGTTTAATAACCGTATAACAAAGCATATATCTCACCTGCACAACACCTCCGGGGTTAACGCCAATCATCATGCAAATGCCACGGAAAGCAGAGTCTTTCTCCTCATTGTCTCTAATGTTTCGTAAAGATGTACACCTGTGGCACAGTTAAGTAGCAATTTAATTCATCATCTACAAAAAATACTTCAATAAACATGATTTTCGTAGTGTCTGACCATGGGCGGATGAACTGAGGCAGCATGGGGGCAACCTCCTGAGGACACACATAGCCCAATCGACCAATTGTGATTGCTTAAGGAGAAACAAAATCGTCAGAAATTACTGTTATGGTGAACATTCCTTTTTGATACTTCTAACAGCATGTAATCACTTTTCTTAGTCAACTTTATTAATAGCATGTTGCATCTGTGTGAACTGACAAAAACAGTACCAGTGTTCTCCAGCAGGGTCTTAGGGGTGTTGGGACGATTAATAATCTCCACCAGCTGATTGAGCACCATTGGGATGTAGGGCTGCATCTCCACTCCTGATTTAGTAAAGCAAGGAAAAATACAAATCAAATTACAATGTATGTTATGTATGTTATATCCAATACTAACTTACCCATCTGCATGCAGATCTCCCCAATGGCCCAGGTAGCATTGTTGCACACCGAGATAAATTCAGGGTTTAGATTTGTGCCAAGGATTGGCATAAATTCAGCTGATGGGTTAAAAACAGATATTAGACTTTTATAAATCAATGATTACAGTGTTATGTTAAAAGAGAAGACCAGGATTATTACCAATACAAGGTTTGACATGTGGAAAACAAGCCTTGGTTAAGTCTCCCAAAAGAGCAAATGAACTCTGTCTTACTTCTGGCATTGTATCCTAGGGCAAGAGAGTAAATTATTTTAAAAACATTATGATAACAATTTACTGTCAGTTATTAAATAGTTGCACAAAGCCCTCTCACCTGCATGCACTGGAAAAGCAGAGTCATGATGTTACTGCGAGCTACAAGAGTGTCCACGTGTCCCCCAAGACCCTCTGCCAAACCACTTAGAAGATCCAGAGCAACAATCATAAAGTCCTTGTCCGGAGCTTCATATTGATCTGGCTGTTGACTGTACATCTACAAAGGCAAAAATAACAAATATGTATTGAAAGAAACAAGACAAGTTCAGTATGCATTGTTGTGCGTAAAGCATATGAAAAGTACCATGGCCTGAGCTAGTGTCTTCTGGACAAGAGTGACACAGCGCTGATAAACGGGCTCGCAGTATGGGAGGAAACCACTCTGCAGAGCTGTGGCGACAGAGGACAGACACTCGAGCAAAGGGAAGAGATCTTTATCTTCATCCTTCAGTTCGTTCCATTTGGCAATCAGTGGAGGCATCAGTTTCTGTATGTACTCCTAAAACCATAGGTAATGATGCATTACTCTGATTTTGTGGCTAAATATGTGATTTGATCAACTCTGTACGACAATTAATTTGAGGGACTAACTCACAGGCTGGTTAAGATGGTGGCCTACAGAGTCAGCCAGTGTCCCTATGGCATCGTAAAGGATGAGCAGGTTTTTGTGCTGGTATTTTCCAAAAGCAAAAACCAGCGTGTCCAGGATGAAGCTCAGATAAGGCACCAGCTCTGTACATGCCTCCTCTTCGAGAGTAGCAAAAGCACTATGGCAAAAATAATCTTAGTAAGTAAAACAGGAAACTAAGCTCCAAAATGTGTATATGTGGTATAAAAAATCAGTACCTGCATGCTGCCTCCTGAACCCTTTTGTTGCCATCCAGGATGCGTTTGAGCAGCTCAGTCATAAGTGGCTTTAAATGGGCATCGGGGGGCTGGCTGACCACCCAGTGTGCGTAACGACTGAGGGTCCAGCAGGCTATGGATCGCACTAGAGCCTTCTTGTCACATAAACACTGAATAAGGTGAGGAATGAGCTCAGGCAAATAGGGAACCATTCCCTGCATACAACCTGTAAAAAGGTACCACATATCAATCAAGTAAAAGATACCTTTAAAACTATGGTAAATCCATTCAAGAAAGTTTTTTTTAAATAATTTATCATTATTAGTGTATTTGCTTTTAGCTCACCCTCAGCAATAGCCCCCAGGACCAGGATGCCAGACTCTTTGATGACCCAGTCTGGGTGAAAAAGCAGGCCTTTGAGGAGGGGTAAGAGATGGGGCAGCAATTCTTCACGAAACACATTGGCAAGAACATCCAGAGCTGCAGCTGAACACTTACCTAAAGGAGACAAAAGAATCAGCATCACCAATTTGGCATAATATCAACAATTGTATTCCATATATTTGCCATTAAATCAAAAGCAGCGTGTTGTGGACAAATCTGTAATGGATTTGGGATAAATGTAAATTTGATTTGAGATCAACACTTGGTCCATCACAGCATAGTAATTACAACCACAAAATGGGTAACCTGTAGAAATGTGTACAGTTTAAACCATTAGGTGACTATTAAAGGTGAAATGTAACTTACGGAGATTCCAGTCAGACAGAGTATCATCATCATCATCCTCATCGTCATCAAAGTCTTCACCCTCCTCTCCTTCACCACCCTCATGCTGTAGAGTAACAGTCCGAGACTTGTGAAAACGTGGTTTGATGTCTTGCTCGCTGTCTGGGATTGTATCGTCTTCTTCAACATCTCCCTGAACAATAATCATTGTCATGAAAGGGCACCAAAATTAGCTGGAAGTTTTTTCCCCCAAAAGTTTAACCAATTAGGTTAAGTTCTACCTTCAAAAGAATAATGTCGATCTCGGAATATTTCATGCCATTCACTAAAATAGGAATGAGTCTAAAAATAAAAAGATAAGGTTTGATTATACTTCCTTTGAATTTGGTTTTACTATAGATCCTACTTTGTGTTTGAACTTACTGGACTAAGTGACCAGTTAGGGCCTCTTTACAGATGGGCTGTTCTGCCAGTGTCAGCCAGAACTCACAGGCCTCCAAAGCTACATTCTCATCTGGGTCTTGGGTCCTCTGCAGCATATACTAAATGATGGCAAAAGGAGCAAATGTTGATATAAAAATACAATGTACATGTATGAAGTGAATAAATGGTCAGATCTGTTGCTCACCTGGATAATGCTGTGCATGTGGGGGATGAGACGGTCAATACGGACCTCCAGAAGCATGACCAATGCTCTGCATACATTCTTCCTCACTTCACTGTCCTCATCCCCAGCCAGAGCAAACAAACTCTTCAATTTAGAGGAATAAAATGAAAAAAAAATTAAATAGGATTATTCAAACTTTGAATGGTGACCTATTTTAAGCACATTTTGGAGCTCCGACCAAAGCAAAGTGCTCACCTCAATAAAAGTATCAATATTATCCATGAGAGCTTGAGCTCGGCCAATGATGAACTGGTTTACACAGGCTATGGCATGGGACCTGAGGGAAACACATGCTAGTTATTAATGATAACATCAGTATCGGTATTAAAGGTTTAATAAAAAGGAATCAATCACAAAATAAAGTGCCTAACTATAAAAACCCAAACACTCCTCTTCTACAACAATGTAAAGATAAATATATTTGTAACACAATGTCCCTTCAGATACCTATGTTTACATGGTATGTAATTGCAAGTTAATATCTGCTGATAGCTCTAAAATCAGAGATTTGACTTTACTCTATAATAAACACTAAAAATTACTGAGGGTAGGGCAAGGTTTGTTTACAAACATTAGCCAATAGGTTGTCTGCCTTTATACAGATACAGGTGGCGTCATGATGGTAATTCACTAACCTTATCTTGGGGCTGCAGTGTTTAAAAAACTGGAGAAACTTGGGGATCATAATGTTGAGAGGTCGGTTCAGGGCATCACTATCCAAAAGCTCAGATGAATCTTCACAGATCTTCTGAAGTGCTCCAAAGGAACCCTAAACATAGCAATTAAAGTTCATTAAAATGCAATAGACCAATAATGCACTGAAAAGGTTAAAACACTATACAAGTTGCATGAGCCTGACCTCACAGGTGTTGTAGTCCTCTGAATTTAGAAGATTACAGAGCTGGGGTAACAGCTCCGGCCAGGTCTGAAGCTCTCCTTTAGAAGCTATAGTTGTAATCAGGATCCCTTTTGAGCAAAAACAACACAACACACAATTATACATGCTCTAAGACTAGTAAGAAATAGCTGAACAAAAAAGCACATCCAAATAAATTACAGCATCTAGAAAGTACAGCCCTTACTCCCACACAGCCACATTACCTGCTAAATTTCAACCACCTACATACACATAGTGGACTGACTCACTGTGTAGAAATGCTCCTTCTCTTTCTTAACCTCCCCTTTCTTAGTCAAACACCCACCAATAGTAGCTCTGATAAGCGGCGAGGGGTCTCCAATGTTATTGAGGCATTCACGCTTGATGAAATCCGCCACGTTGGGGGGAAAGTTTTGGTAGTGAGCCTTAACATTATTCTTCAGTATGAGGCCACTGAGAGAACGAGTTGGCTCATCTTGTGAGAGGGCAACAAAGAAGAAGTAGAAATTGGTTACATAAATACAAAAGGAATAACATGTTCTTATTCTGTTTACAACATTTATACATACCTTCAGATTTCAGGCTTGTGAGGACAAATATAAGGTAGTTATTAAAATCTGGAAATTGGTTGAGTTGTTCCAGTTTCTGTAGTTTATGTTAAGGATACACTAACAAATAACACCACACTCTTATGTAACTTGTGAGGCAACTGACAATCTGGACAGATTGTATTTTGCCTTCAAAAGCACACAGTAGCACTCAGTATGATCAGTAGCTATCATTAACATGCACAGACCTCATGTCTTCATGTCCCACTCAATAACACAATTCATAAAACAAGCTGGTGTAGGATACTTCTTGCACAGCTCTTTGTGTTGCTGTGTCCGGAGACTGGGAGTCCTTGAGTAGCTGGAGCACCTGCTGCAGACCCTGTTCATCTGGCTGCCACTCCATCCTAATGGACACAAATACACAGGCAAACTACCTGATAACTGAGCAAGTACAGCGGCGTTTACAGCCATATAGCCTATCACAGACAATCCTGACTCTCTTTTCCTAACCGAGCCTGTGTTGGTACAGTTGTTAATAAGTTGTTAACACACATGTAAAGGCAAGACAATGCCACGTAAGACACAAAATGGAGAAATGTAATGTCATCAGCAAATTAATCGTATATAACCTAGCAATGTTAATACCATCGTTGGAAGCAACTAGTATAGTCAATGTATAAAACTCTACTGTTCATCCAGACGTCACTTGTTAAATAGCATTTTAAACCACATACCATTAGCATCATTAACACACTGCGAACGTTACCGCTGCCCTTTAAGTCGCACAGCACAATGACACTGATTTTACGAATGTATAAATGTACAACCACAACATATATCAAAAACCTGGTTTGTGTTTCTTTACGAGGCCCTTAGACAAAACAGGCGCAAATGTTTGGTTCATCAGGCTAACAAACTAGCGCCGTAGCATCGCTACGCATTTTAAGCAGAAATCTGCTGCATAACACAACCTTAGAGTAATGCTGTTGTAATACGGGTAACATAGCGATACGAGCCAAATGCGTTTTGATTATGCACCGCAGAGAGGTGCAGTTTGGAATCAAACCCCGGCAGCTAAAGGTAGCATTGATAGCTAGCTTCAACTTGAAAGTACCGCGGAAGATTTTACCTGGTCACTCCGATGTGGTAGATTAATACTTTGAGACACAATGGCGCGATTACGGTTTACTAAATTGCATCAAACAATATATGGCTGTGATCTGGCTAATTATAAACTTGTGTTCTCTATCGCCCTGTGTAGTCACTAAGCTAACTGGTTTGTGACAGAGATTGCATGCCTTGCAATCAAGCCGGTGATTGGTTTGATTACCCTCGGCTTCCGTAGGTGACACATATTTTGGTCACAGTTACTAAGATAGAAAAGTTCGTTCTTATACAGTTAGTTTTTATTGTTTTTCTACAGAGATATAATGAATTGTCTTGTATTGTGTTTGTAGTAGTTGGAATACAGCTTGTTTTCTGTAATAGAGGTACTGACTTGATTTATTATTTTTCTGACCACCAGATGTCAGCATCAAATACGCTTCCTGGTAACTGTAAATTTGAACTATGAAGTGTAGGGCGTGGGCAGAACACAGATTAAGACACATTACACTCTGTTTTATGAGGTTAAAGTCCAACATGTATGATTATTACGCATATATCTACTCAATAATTTAAAATGATTGTCACATTTAAACGTAAAATAGCCTAGTGTAAAATGCAAAAGCCCCAAATCCCAGATGTCATTCACAAAAGTGAAGAGCATGTAGTGGTTAGAGGTAGTGTTGTGCATAGGCCTATTGCATTCACCAGAAATCATTAAAAAGCAACTTCTGCATCTTAGCAAAATAGTTTTTGGAAAAGTGGAAGTATTATACCAATGAAATACAAACTAAAATACACAAAGTTATATAACTTTATTATTCTCACTTTTATCCTTTACAATCACAGTAACCACAAAACATGAGCATTCTTCTACCAATGGTCAACACCCACAACATGTTTTTAAAACAAATCTTCAAAAGACGAGAGCTTTGCACAGATGATAGAACAACCTCTGGGCTCAACATAGAGAGCTTATTTCACTCTTGCTGCAGCCCCACTTGCAACAAGCATTGGACAGTCCCACTACTACATCTCGACCTTTTCTGTCTGCACTTCGGAGCGCCTCCAAAACCTCTTCTAACATTGGAGAGCGGGCTGAACGGCTGAATCCAGCGACTGCAGATGTGTCATCAGATGTCTGACCTTTCCATAAGTCAGACTGTGCAGGATCCTGGCTGCCAGGAAGCTGAGGCATAGGATTTGTGCCCCATGGGTCAAAGGTTTCTTCTCCAGTAAGAGCTGGCAAAATTTAAAGATGAGTTTATGGTTTGTCCTCTAAGATAGTATCATAGATAGTCTGTGAACTCACCTGAATCTCCTACACTTCTTCTCCAGCGAGATCCTCCACATGTGAAGATGACAGCTCGAATAAACTCTCTGCCACATAACTTTACCCCATAGAAGGAGGAATGGCCTTCATTACACCTCACCCTGTCGACAAGTGCCACCAAAAGGCCCAATGTCAAAAGTGCTGCCTTCCACATGGTTGTTGCAAAAGGTTGTAAACCGCTTGATTATAGCAGCTAAGGTATCTGTGTGGTTAGTTTGGGCAGCCCACCTTATATAGGTGTTCAAAACCTGAGAAAAAGACCTCAGTTTACCTCCACACTTAGTCATACCCATAGATAAGACTGAAGACCTTTAGGGACAACAATGCACGTAGAGAAAGAGCAAAATGATTAAGTACTGCGTGATGGCAGAGGTGATGTCAACAGGGTCTATTGCAATCTCATCAACTGTAACCTTTTGGTGGCCTTTTTGTTTCATGCATTGGTCGAGGTAAGCCATGTGCCAACAGTTTGATATTTTTTTGTTATCTGTCCTGACTGGCAGTGGATGGAGATCTCAATCTATTCACCAGAGGATGACTAGTGATGCTGACTATTTCCTTTTTCAAATACACACTTGGATATTTCAAAAGGCCAACTCCTGTAGTGACAAAAATCAGTCATGAACTTCTCTGCATTGTATCTAATTTATCAGAGGGCAGGGGAGAGGAGACAAGATAGGAACCTTATCAAAATGTATGTAAAATAAATTAAGTTGACCTCTTTTGTATCTGCCTGACATCATGTGTTATCAAAAAGTTAAATTATAAGAGGTAATTAAACGCCAGTCTATTTAATTTGATTGGCATATGGCGGAAACCAATCATCGACCTGTTTGTGCAGTGATGTCACGACCACGTCCCAAACCGCCCAATCAGCGTTAGGTGTGGGACGGGGCGATGACGGGAGGGTAGCAACAGTTGCCCCGGTGAAGGCTAGGCGCCATAGTCATGGTAGTCCTGGCGACAAGAACTAAGCAACGGGAGTCAACAACAACAACCTAAATCAAAGAAGAAAAAACTTTAACGACAAAAAGGAATATCCCTGGATTGTTCAAGAGGTGAAAAGCGAAATCTGTCAATATTATTGCTTATTTTGCTTTCAAATTGTGATTCTGCAAAATCATCAGCATTAACGGGAAATTGGTCAAGCATGTCGATGGAGATGAAAAGTGGTTGCTAGCTTCTTTCCGAACGCAGACCGTTGTTATGGCGATGTCAGATATTTGATAAGAGAACAAGATGGCGGGTATGCTGTACAGCCAGTCCTACTTTTTGGTCATTAAGTTAAAATGTTTTGGTTATTTTGTATAGTTGCAACTATATTTATGGCATTTTGCGATTAGTTTAGTGGCGTGCTTTAGCGTATATCGATTAAATGACACGTAGTAACTTGCTTTAACGACGTAAGTTACCATGAGTTGCTAGGTGGAGGAAGCAGTTACTCTCGCTTTCTCAACTCTCTTGCAAGCAAGCTCCTTCTTCAGTAACAATCCTAAAGCAGACACAACCTTTAATTCAGCGAAAGTGTTTACTAATGTGTGCCGTCTGATTTGACTGTGCAGCGTTTTAATGTATATTTGTAACTTTGAAAAAGTTTTTGAACTGACATTGAATTTAGTGAGTCACCCCGTGAGCAGAATGTGGCGGATGATCATCTGATTGTGTCGTTGGCTGTGTTTGTTAAAGGCAGGAGTGGCTTAAGCAGAGGGATGGCCTAAAGTCTTGACTGGCATGTAGCAATAGCTTTTTAAAATTACAGCATGGGACTGTGTACCACGTCCACGTGTTGGCTAAACGTTTGTTTTGGTTACAACTTCGTAATTTCAGACAAATTATTTACTTTATCCTATTTTTAGTTATATACTGTAAGGATGAATCGGCTTCACTTTATACCACAAAACCACGAAAACTTTGGTCAATAAAATATAAGATTCATTTGTGTACCATTTTCAATAATGGCCTCTTTACATCTACAGAGAAGGTGCCTCAAATCACTGGTTGCCATGGCGACTTCTGGATACTCAGAGGACCTTCAGCCTCAGCAGGCTAACACAGTAACCATAGCAACACCGGCAGCAACCACACCCTCCACCACAAAGAGCACACACTTCCTGCCTGACATCCCTCCAGCCTCTCAGACCATTTCATCAAGCAACCAGTCAACTTCTGCCTCAAAAAATGCACAAGTTTCTTCCTCTCAGACACAGAGCCAGAAGTCAGTGGTCCTGACCACTCCCACACAGCACTATGTGACCAATGAGGTTCAGCGCTCTGCAGTCCAAAAGAGCAATGGTCCGAGCAACTCGCCTCAGTACATCATAGTTACCGTTACAGGTGAGTGACTGGCACTATGTTTTTAGGCTCACAAAGTTGCACAAACATTTGCAATATAATAAAAAAATAAGCGAAAGGCTTGGTTGCCCAGGATTCATTGTCCTGAATGTAGTTGCATAGATGATTGATGCTACTCTCACTGTGTTATTTACTTGTTTTATAGTTATATACATGTGCTTTATATAACAGAACTAGAACAGCCTCTACCTATAGTTTCCTTACGGTTATGCAAAGAGAACATAATTATCAGTGCATCTAAATGAAATTATGGCCTATATATGTGTTGAAATGAAACCATGTGTCTGGGTTTATTTTAGGGCTGTCTATTTGTAGATAATTTTGCCGCCTTATATCAAATGACACTGAGCATTCTTTCGCCTGCTTCACAGCTGTGGTGGGTGAATGGCCCAGAAAGTAGGTCCGCTCTGTTAGTTGAACAACTATACTGATTAAAATGTGACTTCCCTTATATCTGGGACATCGAGGAAAAAAATCTGGATTTAACTTGGTGTGGCAATTTATAATCAGTAATCCTCTGTCTGTAAGCTTTTGTTTAGTAATGTATTCTCACATTGATAAAAGCTAGTCTAAATAAAAGCTTTATCTAAAAATACACAGCTAGATTTTGTGACTGGCAAAGGCAAATGAGTTTGTTTAACCACCTCACAATCTCGCTTTTTGTTCAGTTAACCCTTACCTTTTGACAAATTATACCATGGAAAACTCACAAATAAATGCATTCAATTCTAGCACTTGCTAACAAAAGAACTGCTATGGTCTGGGATCAGCCAAGAACTAGAGGACCTTATTTTATATTAATTTCATTAGTTGGACAATAATAACGTAAGCGTTTATTACATGGAAGGTAAAGACAATGATATTTAATACTGTGTTTACACTATGTCAGTTATACAGAAATATTCATAGAACTGCACCTACAGAATACAAAATTATGCCTTTAAGCCTTAAGCCTGTAGAGTAGACAGACAATACACACTACACAGATTATAGAAAAGGACAGCCAATGCGTAATAATTCATTATTCTTGTTACTAATATTGTAATACTGTCCAAACCTTTCAAAGGTTTGTATTGTTATTGTCTAAATTGTTTTCCAGGCTCCTCCTTTTTGAACCCAAGTAAAGCTGATCTTACGTTTACAACCATTCAATCTGTAATTAGAGTAGCTTGGTAGTGTTTAAGTAAAAGTAAATATTTTTCCACCTGAAGCTACAAAGCAGTCAATATTAGCCATACTCCATACGCTCTCATGAATCTTTCATTCCCCTTTTTCATCCAATCTCCATGTTTACAAGATGGGGGGATTTCTCTCTCCATCTGGGGAGATTAGTTGTCCAAGGCTGTTCTTCTCCATGCAACATATAAGGATGAAAGCAGAGTTGGAGAGCAATGCTATTCCTATATCAGCCAATATGTTCTGTGGTGGCTGTTATTACGATTTTGAAGCAGTATGTCGTGAGTACTGAGCTTTGCATCTGTTCACATTTGTTTATGTCTTTCTCTCCTCTACTTCTCTTGTTCACAGAGGGTTCGGTTCACTCCAATGACAGTCTCTCTGACTCCAGCCCCCCTGCCCCAGGGGTCCCCACTCAGGTTGTTCAGCCCGTGCACTCTACACCACAGGTAAGACCTAAACATGTACAAGTTTTGTGTAATTTCATCACCTACAGAGGAAGCTGCAAAAAATATGATAACTTATAAGCTGTGACTGTTCCAGCAGAGGTCAGTGTTGCAGGCGGTCTCACAGGCAGCCAAGAGAGCTCAGACAGGCCACTTAAACAACCTGCACTTAAACCAGGAGGTAAACTCTGACCACAGTGGACAAACTGAGAACAAAGTAAACAGTTACTCTTGCATTGCTCTTGGCTTTCTTGAGATTTACAACTAAGAAGAACCAGTGAAAAGCATTAGAAAAAAACAAACTATTATCTTCCTAATCAAACTTATTTCCATTCATACTTAGCAGCCAAATGATTGTAGTTTTTTATTTTTATTATTTTAGTGTATTTAGTTTTAGTTTATTATACAGATTTTGAGGCTTTTAAAAAATGACATGGTGTTGTTTTAACACTGCATGTTTTCTGAAGCAAGTGCATGCAGTCATTGCAATTATTAAACAGTTTCAATTTTACAACTCTACTTTTGACTCTGCTTCATCTCTCACTCTCATGTCTACCCCCAAATGTTTTAGCGTTATATGTCTATGCTAAACACTAACTACTAACAATGTTTTTTAATTATTATGCTATTTCTTGTGTAGTTATAAATTAAGAGTCTCTTTCTCATCTGTGTTAGGTAGAGCATGTATACTCTGGTCAGGTGCAGTATGTTGAAGGAAGTGGAGATGCCTCTTTCACTTCATCCACCATGTGAGTAATGAAGCAGCTCTAATGTGCATCTTCTGTGTTTTTATTTCTATGTTTACATTCATGGTTTTTTTCTGTTTAGCCGTTCAAGCAACTACCCTTTCTCCAACTCGCCTCTCTACTCCCAAACCCCTCCGACATCCTCCTCCAACTACTACGAAGCTACCTCCAGCTCTGAGTCGGACATCCCGGGATCTGTGGCCCCTCAGCCGATCCAAGTGGCGACCACAGGGGCCAATAGTGCCACTGCTACTGGCGGGACCGGCTATGTCCTTCCTGGAGGTTATGTGTTGGGAGGTGGGGCGGGAGCAGCAGGAGGTGGGCAGAGTTACTCTGGCTCTAACTCTCGGGCTCCACCTGCCACTGTAAGTATTCAACTTTCTTAAGTTATGTTATGTATCAGTGGGCTGCACATTAGAATAACACGCTATATTTATGTTGATTATTGTCATAACGATATGGTTGACTGGATAGCTTCAATGAGGTTTTAATAAACACTGGGATGAAATTAACTTTAATTCTACACATTTTAGGTGCAGTGGCTGGTTGACAACTATGAAGGGGCAGAAGGTGTGAGCTTGCCCCGCTGCACTCTTTACTATCACTATTTGCTGCATTGCCAAGAGCAGAAACTGGAGCCAGTGAATGCTGCATCCTTTGGTAAACTTATAAGGTCTGTTTTCATGGGTCTGCGCACAAGGCGGTTAGGAACAAGGTATGTAAAAAGCACATGTAATATGTTACCACATACAAAAAAATAAAATAATTTAGCAAAAACTTTGTTGTGTTTTAGAGGGAACTCCAAGTACCACTACTATGGTCTGAGGATCAAGTCAGGCTCTCCTCTGCTTAGACTGATGGATGAGCAGCAGCACATGGCAATGAGGCAGCAGCCATTTTCACAGAAAACCAGGTAAATGCCATTACCGATTTAATATTGTAAAGGTTTACATGAGAAACTGTAAATGTTATATAATTTTTATATGATGGGCAGTCTAACTATATTGTAAAGATAATTATCAGATCTGCACCTCTTGATTATACTACTCTGTCCAACAGGATAAAGCCAGTTCAGAAGACACAGGGGATTACTAATGGGGCATCAGGTGGGACAGGTCAACAGCAGGCGGCAGGACTGTGTGATATTTCAGCCCAGGTTCAACAATATCAGCAGTTTCTGGGTGAGGGAATTGTATTGTATAATTGTAATTTTAACTAATTATCTGACCAAATTGTACTGAAATAACTATTACTTTGAGCTTTGAAAAACACTCAAAAGCAACATTATTCTTTCAGTCTAATTGTATCTGTCTCCTCCCCTCATTCTTTATCCTTGTTTGATCTTATTGTTAACAGGGGCATCACGGCCGCTGCCAGAGTTTGTGGACATTGATTTACAAGTTCAAGCGCTGCCTGAAGGGATCCTTGTGGAGCACCTCAAGGCCTTTCAGAGTCTCTACAGAGAGCACTGTGAGGTAGGCATCACCCAAGTCTTGTTAAAAGAATAATTTTCAATCGCACTTTGTGCGTAATTTAAAGGGTCTAAGAATATATAATTTACACTGTGGTGTTATTTGATCCCAGGCTATTATGGACGTGATGATCAACCTTCAGTTTACTCTTGTTGAAACACTGTGGAAATCTTTTTGGAGATTTAGTCAAAGCAATGACACAGAATCACTGAACCTGTAAGTGCCATTAAAAGTTCATGTTTATAAATATACATATAAATGTAAAGGCTGTATTAAAACTAAAAGTTTGAGTCTCACTTAGGCACAATGAGTCAGAGAAGCGACTGCCTAAAGCCTGTCTGGTGATACTGTGCAAGTTTGAACCAGTCCTTCACTGGACCAGAGTGTGTGACAACCTGCTGTACCAGACTCTAGTGGAGATACTTATTCCTGACGTACTGAGACCCATTCCCAGTAAGCACCCAATCAGTAGTTAATTATTTATTACACATTAATGTATTGTTATTGACGTAACCATTTTTTCTTTCTTCAATTCCTCTTAACCCTGCAAAAGGTGCTTTAACTCAGGCCATTCGCAACTTTGCCAAAAGTTTAGAGACCTGGTTGACTGGTGCCCTGATGAACATCCCAGAAGAAATGGTTCGCATTAAGGTACACAAGTGTCCTATCAGTACTTTCACTTCATCTTTATATATTCCAGATCATCATCATTGTCCCATCTTTACTATGTTTTTCAGGTGGTGTGTGTGAGCTCTTTTTCTCAAACCTTGCGCCGCTACACTAGCCTAAATCACTTGGCCCAAGCAGCACGTGCTGTTTTACAAAATTCAGCCCAGATTAACCAAATGCTCTCTGATCTGAACAGAGTGGATTTCACCAATGTTCAGGTTTGTCACTTTGACTCTGCTGAATATCGGTCTTACTGCTTTTAATATTTTACCTTATTGCTCTGTGCCCCTCACAGGAGCAGGCCTCCTGGGTGTGTCAGTGTGAAGATCTTGTTGTCCAGCGTTTGGAGCAGGATTTCAAAATGACTCTTCAACAGCAAAACTCCCTCGAGCAATGGGCTTCCTGGCTGGACAGTGTGGTCACTCAGGTGCTGAAGCCCTACGAGAACAACCCAGTCACTTTACCAAAGGCAGCCAAGGCCTTCCTACTCAACTGGTCATTTTACAGGTGAGACAAAAATATTAAAGACTGCAGTAAATAAGAATGAAGCTCAGTGGTGACTGCCCACTGGTTCTGAAAGTAAATTTCCCATTCATCTTCCCCACTGACTTAAAAAAAAAATATATAGGGTCAGATTTATCAAAGGTTTGCGTGCACGCTAACTGAATGATATGCGCTAAAATTGGAGCAAACCCAGACGCAGTTGAGATTTGCGTGTCTTACAGGAGCAGAGCGAACACAATGCAGATTTTGCTCCTATAACCTAATGAATATGTAAAGGCGTTCTCCCCAGAGTGCGCAAAATGGAAGGCGGAGAAAATGCAAATTCATTTACTGCCCGCAATATTATTTATCAAGGCTCACCATGACTTTTCGTGGGAAAATAGCATATAAAGTTAGCGCGTTGGAGAAGGACATGCTAATCTTTTCCACAGATATGGCTGCTGTGATTCGTGTGAGACGAAGGAGAAGAAATGAACAAATACGTAGGGTTAGAGTGTTTGCCACGCCTGCAGATCTATTTGACATGACAGATGAAAAAATTATTCATCAGCACTTTCAGTTCTTGGTTAAATTTTTGCTTCCGTTTGCGTTCCACTTCCGCACCTTCCATGACGCAAAACAATACTATATAATGATGCTGTTTAAATAGTTCCGCCCCATCTGTTTGCACCTGTCACCAGCAGTTTGTCTTAGTAATTCACGCGCAACACGCCCATTAATAGCGGCCGGAAATTTTCTCTTTGCACTCGCAGTGTAGCACCCGTCATAGTAAATATGGCCCATACAGTATATTAAGAGTTTAAAGACTTGTCGGAGGCTAATTAGCTGTTGAATAACTCCTCACCATAATGCATTTAATTTTAATAAAAAAATAATCAGAAACGTGAAACATGGCTGAAACGTTACATTTACAGTTACATTTATAATTTATTTGATTGAAATGAAATGTGTTATGGTTTTTATTAAACCCATAGCTGATTAGCCTCCTACAGTCCTTTAAACTCTTATACAGGTTTTTTGAAATGTCAATGGGGAAAATGAATGGGAATATTACTCCCAGATCAATGTGCGTTTCATAGTGTTGAGAATGTATTTGTTTCTCTGTTCCTCTAGTTCAATGGTAATCCGGGACCTGACTCTACGCAGTGCTGCTAGTTTTGGCTCCTTTCACCTGATCCGCCTGTTGTATGATGAGTACATGTACTACCTTATAGAGCATAGGGTTGCACAGGCTAAAGGAGAGACTCCTATTGCAGTTATGGGAGAGGTAAATCTTTTTGAAAACAGTTATTCAAATGGTTACCTTGGCGTAATATACATACATTTCTATCTGTGTGGTTTATTTTAGTTTGCCAGCACAGTAAAGAGACATCAATCACCAGACGTAGACAAAGGTAAGCTTTTAAAATAACCCACCTGACAGAGATCATAGAAGAGAACATATCCTATCATAATAGGATATGTGTATAGAATATAGAATCTCTATGGCTTGGTACTCTGAGCATGCTTCTCTGCGCACAGAGAAGAGCAGTGGTATCACAAATGTACCACAAATAAAGAAAAACATATTAAGCAGTTCTTCTAATCTAAAGACCAGTGAAGACACTCTTACACCAGCTAACTTTTCTGTTTGGTCTCAAAAGGTAGTCTAACGTAGCTTTTGTTTTGTTGATGTGCTCCTTACAAAGCGCATTTTCTGAGTTGAGAAGTAATTTTTGTTGACTAAATTTGTGTGCACTCAATGCAGAAAGTTGGGAACAGAAGAAGCTATGTTTTCCTGTTTTTTTCTGCAAGCATTGATTGTCTGTTGTTCCGAACAGAAGAGGAAGAGGACGATGAGGAAGAAGACAGTGATGAAGAGAGTGGAGACATTGTGCTTCAGTCCAGTTCACTGAGTGCAGTTGAAGAGGATAAAGAGTCGCTAGAACCACCGACCAAACAGCCGAGGACAAGCCTAAATCTGCTCTCAGAGACTCACAGCGCATCTTAGAAACACAATTTACACAACAGCACACACACTGTCGGCTTCAGTTTGTCCATCTCGTCAGCTCTTTTTACATTTACCACGTTACTGTGTAGTTTCACTGTGGTGTTGTGACCTAACCGTGGTTGCATGGTGTGCGTATGAACTCGGGAGACCAGGAAAAGAGCGTAATCAGCCTCTTGCCAAAAGTTTTTATATCGTAATTTATGCTGCCATTTTATGCCTTCACCTCATCTATCCCTGTCATAGACTCTTTGTGCCTTTCCTATCTTTCAGTGGCTGTTTAGATTACAAGCCATGTCTGTTAAGCCTTTGTTAAATATATACTTTATCTGTCTCTATATGTATATGAAATTATAATAATGTATCCCTTTTACCCCGCCTTAACCACTGACCTGATTGCTGTGGTAAAATCAAAACTCATCTATTGTGCTCCATATTGCAGGCAATGACTATGCAGAAGAGCACACACTGCAACATAGATGTAGTTTGGCTTATTGTGATATGTAAAATGCCATATTTTTTACAATTTTATTAATGCGGCTAACTAACTGATATCATGTGCCTTTGAGAGATTTGTAGTTGGAAAAGCTTGTATTAAATATATTGTGTAACAGTGGGTTAATAAACGAGGGTCATGTGAAGTGGTCTTGTGGTGTTGTTTTGCGAGTGTGATAATGTACCCAATTTATCATCTTTTTCATCAACTCTGCATCTGTTCATTTGTTATTTCATTTTACACCAACACGGACTCCTCAGCATCAGGCCACAATGACCTTCACAGGCGCACTGTAACCCGAACACACCGTTTTCAAGGCCAAAGCTTATCCTGCCAAACAAACAAAGTACTCACAACTCAGTGTCCATAGCAACCTTTGTACTAGACTAGATGCGCCAGATATCTTGAAGGTGTTGTAGTAAAATATATTTATGTACATGAGAAAACAGCTTTATGTGAAAAAAGACTCTGTGTTCTCTCTTTCGTGAACTGTTGCATATCAAAACTATAAGTATGATGTTAATCATAACATGATTGCCTTTAAAACCAAAGAAGGGTTGTCCACTTTTCAGTGTGACTGAGCTGTGTGTTTTTATGGATCAGTAATAGGTAAAGTCCTTAAGCATAAGTATCGAGTAATTACCAGAACACAAGTTTGGTAAAGTAGAAAGGAGCAATGACAACAAAATCTTTAAAACTGCTGTGTTACGCAGAAAATATTTAAATGATTGGTTTTTTTACAGTATGACTTCAATCCCAAAACCTGTCATTCCTCAGTACGGCTGTCTGAACAAACACACATGCAATTTGTCAGTGTATTGTAGAAATATCCTTTGCAGACCACACATTTAAATTATTAAACAAGATGTTTGAAATGTATGAAAAGTGTTTAAATCCAATTTTGCTGGTATCAGTATCAGGACTCACTTGTCAAAAAGCCCCAAAGAAACATTATTGTAATTTGATAATAGTCAGACTCCCAAACAAAGGCAAAAGACTTCCAGCAACAGTCTTCTTTATTGACGTACTTTTAAAAAGACTGAAAACATGATGCTGCAGTAGGTGCACCAATAAATACTGCATGTGTCACATTTTCCTACACATCACTCAAAACACCACCACAGCGGTGCTGGTACAGCATAAATTCAAATACAGACACACAATGAGTAAAAAATATTCGGTTCAAATCTTGGTTACAATACAGTTACAATTTGAACAAAAAAGATGAAACTAGTAAAATTACATTATAAATCTTTTACAGTTTCACCAGTTGAATTTACAGACTATTTTTAATTGGATACGAGTTACCTTAATGTTAAAGTACATTTTTTCTTTGACAAAATGTAAGCTACTTTTCTTCTGTCAAACTCATGCTCCAGCTTTAGAGTATAATCCAGGTGCATCTGTCACTATCGGCCAATACTTGAAGAGATGACCCTACAGATGAGGCAACATTACATTAAATATGTATTCAACAATATTAACACAAACATAGGCAATCTGGATTTGTTTTAGATTTGCTCCATGTAGATGGGCCTGTCTCAATATATCAGGTGTGTTGAAAATTTATGCTAGGTCATAATAATATATAATACATAATAATGCTTGGCTATATACAATACATGTTCAAGATGTCAGTGCGCCTTAACAGTGGGGTATCTGGTAGATTCTGTTTTTCCCAATTAATAGCAGGGAATCATTAGAAGACAGTAGTAATAGCAAGCTTTATGGTAAGGTATACTTTATTGTTCCCATGGGGTAATTAGTTTGTTTTTTCTTTGCATTTGACCCATCCTTCAATACTTTTAGGTTGATGGGGGAAACCGGACCTTCTTGTTGTGAGGCGACAGTACTAACCACTTTGCTACTGTGCCGCCAAAGGGATTCCAGTAAATTCCTACCGGAAATCCTTTTGTTCCCAATAATAATTAGAACTTGTGTAGAAATAGTACCCAGGTGTGACTAAGTCAGACACACTCTCTGGTGGAGGAATAGTTTATTAATACCGTATTTTCCACACTATAGGGCCCACTTAAAAGCCTTCAATCTTCTCAAAAAACAACAGTGCGCCTTATAATCCAGAGCACCTTATATATGAATTTATTTATGGCTACCGTAGTCAGGAGCATCGCAGAGTAATACATACTGTGCTTCAGCATAATATTGCTGTAATCACCCAACTGTTTAACTCGGACACTGAGGAATTTGTGGAGGAATGAACTGAAAAAGTGAGTGTATTGTGTTGTATTTTGTTATAATGTTTAGCGAACAGTTATGAGTTATTGTGAATACGCTATTATTTGATTTAGCGGTCTCAGATTGTGTTTTTAATTCATGCGTCACAACTGAACAAGTTTGGGAGTTATGGTGAACGCGTTGAATAAAGTTTGACTGACTGACTTATCTGACTGTTTTGTTTCGCCTTTTAGTCTGGAGCGCTTTATATGTGAAAAAAGTTTGAAAATAGACCATTCAATGACAGTGCGCCTTATAATCCGGAGCGCCCTATAGTGCGGAAAATACGGTAATTGAAATAATAACTTGTTAAAACTTGAAATAATTACATTTAACAATGCACATTAAGATACAGCTTTAAATTAGACACTGATATTTGTCAGTGTGCAAATAGGTCACCTTTATGCAGAGCCTCGTTGGTCATTCGATTGATGTAGCGAGAGCTGCTTTCAGGAACCAGCCACTTCATGACTGTGTTCACACAGGTTTTTCTATAGGAGCTCCACACACTGCCACTGAAAGAAACAACTGTATGTTTAACCAGCAAAACCAAACAGAACTGTAAAAAAGATTAAAAAGAAACACGAGTGTGTGTTTTACCTAGTCTGACCTTTAACCTCAGTCAGGTCACCCACACTGACAGTGCTACACACGCCGCTGTTGAGGTCCCAGCTGACCTGCAAGTTTGAGTGGTATGTGTTTGGCCTGGTTCAAAAATATTGAAAGAAAATTGTTAAGTTGATCAAAAAATATAACAACAGCACTAAAGTCTAAAGTGGTATAAAATTGTCAAAACCTGCAGTGCTCCTCATCTGCGTTGGAGAAGGCCAGTAACAACAGACCAATGTTAATCATAACAATGTTGGTCTCTGGACAAACCTGGCAAATATAAAAATGGTACACACGTCAATGACAAAATACAAGTCACAGCATTTGTACTGTAGCTGGCGTTCTTTACAGTATTTACCTCCAAAATCACAACATCATAGTCACTAAAGGAGCAGAACTGAGAGGCCCAGGATGCATCGCTCCTAATCACCTCATTAATTAGATATTCAAAGTCCAGGGTTAACTGCTCCACACACACACACTGAAAAAACACAACAGGCATTGGAAATTTAAACATTTTAACATCAGCCATAATCAAACAAAACACCTGCTACAAGATGCATATCCGTGTCTGTGAGAAGGACAAACAGCACAAGTACCAAACATTATACTGTGTTTGTCTCTGAGTGCCATTTCAGCTAATTGTACAAAACACACCTGCCCACTGTGCGGCCCAATGACAAGTTCAAGGTTTCGGCCTTTAAGATCAGTGACTGTGAAGGGCAGCTGAACCTTGTCGTCCTCATAACCTAAGAAAAAATAATAGAAAGAAGTGTTTAGTAAAATATTCCATACCAGCTAAATGCATTGCTTCTGTTATTATAAAAAAACAAACTGTAACCTGAAAGCTCTTTATTGCATACAACTAAATGAAGATAATACAAAAAAACATGCAAGTATTTAATGTGGGCTCCTTGCATATTTTGTAGACCGTAACCTTCTATGTGTAATACAGTATGACAGCTATACAATAACCTCATACAACCAGTTGTAAAAAGTCTGAAATAT